>JAKOGH010000224.1:0-11933 GCA_024811115.1 Terana coerulea
CATGGGAAGACCCGTGTGAAACGATCCACCATGTATTGTACGGACCCCGCCTCCGACACTCGTTGTCAAGATATCCGGCAGGAAATCAGCCCTGCTTCTCTGGATCAATACCGCGAGAATTGGCAAGATTTGTGTCCCCGCTCTCAGCACTGAGTATCCGCTGCGGGCTTTCCCTACTACCAACTGGAGTACTCGAGGCGTGTTTCCGCAAGTCCATCCGCAAGCGGGCAACACCGCCTGTATCACACCCGTAATGAGGTGCGTCTATGCTTTGGCTCCTGGCGGATTCATCCGTACATCCTTCTAAATGAGCTTCCTCGACGCCCTTGACCTCACCTCGCCACAGGTTATGACGGCGCGTACGCCCGCCCAGACGCTTCTCGACATCCCGCCCAACCCAACCGCCCCCGCATGCCTCCGCAAATACGGGTCCCTGCTCTGTTATCGTGAAAGCAAAGCGTGTCACCCTCCTTCCTAATGCTCACGTCGACTTCCCCGTCTCCGCGACGTTTCGCCGCTCGTGCTTCCTGCACTCCTGGCTTCTCATCTCGCCGAGCTCTCAAAAGCACCCATTTAGGTTGGGGTGCAAGGCAAGCTGCAAACTCACCCGGCCGCTTCTCTTTCCTCTCTCTACCTACCTGTCTTCCTCGCCGCTTCCGACATCTCGCTGACGCCTCGACATGGGTGGTCCTGTAGCTATCGCTGGTGTCTCTGGCCATGAGAGCTATGCCCACTTGATCGACCGTTCAAGACCATGGTGGAGGAATAGGAGGCTGGTGGCGCTTAACGGTTGGATACTCTTGCTGTAAGCCGACTGCTCCCTGAATGTGGTCTTCACTAAAGCTTCGCTTCGTCTTACAGGTTGATCACGTCGACGACAAATGGTTACGATGGTGCGTTCTCCGCCTGGGCCTTCGATAGACATGACTCTAATATTTCGCCTCAGGGAGCATGATGAGTAAGCACACCTATGACCTGGTTCATAACACCCACTGAATATATTACAGACGGTCTGCAATCCCTCACGCAATGGCAGTCAGCATTCAACCACCCAACCTCGGGCATGGTAATACTGTCTCTCCTTTCACAGACACACCAGGCCTGATCCCTGTTCCACAGCTTGGTCTCCTTAACGCCATTCAGAACATCGGCTGCTTAGCTGCCTACCCGTTCTCGCCCTACGTCTCAGACGGTTATGGTCGACGAACTGCTGTGATCCTAGGGGCGTTCATTATGTGCGGTGCTACGATCCTCCAGACCGCGTCTCGATCGGTTGGGATGTTCATCGGTGCCCGGTAGGTCCAGAAACTATTACACTGCTGTAACTCAACTGAGTCAACGCTCTCAACAGATTCCTTATCGGCTTTGGCCTGACATTCGCTGCGTCAGCCGCACCGGTGCTCGTGACAGAGCTTGCGTACCCATCGCAACGTGCTCAGGCCACATCGCTCTACAACACTCTCTGGTCGGTCACAGCTGCCATGACTTGCTTTGCGCACCCACTTATACTGCTTTCACAGGTTTTTGGGCAGTATCATGTACGTGTCCCTAAGCTCACACTATACACAAGGCTAACAACGCCATCGATGTGCAGTGCAGCATGGACGGTGCGTTTCTATGATATGGATGTGGTCGTGGTCGTATCTGACGACACGCTTGGCTGCAGACGTTCGGTACCTTCAACATTCCCAACAGCTGGTCATGGCGGGTCCCATCGGCGCTGCAAGGACTCCCGTCTGTCATCCAGATAGCACTTCTCTGGTTTGTCCCGGAGTCGCCTCGTTGGCTGTTCTCCAAGGGCAGGTGTGTCACGCTCGTGCAAATGATCTCCACATCAGTCTCACCATGTCTCTAGAGAAGAACAGGCTCTCAACATCCTAGCCTACTACCACGGTAATGGTGATAGGTGTGTTTACCACTCTACTGTGCACGTGTATCAGATTTGACCGGTATACCACTTGCAGGAGGCATCCTCTCGTCGAATACGAGTTTGAGGAGATCCGCGCCGCAATCGCCCTCGATCGTGAAGCCGCTGCAGTGGGCTGGCTCACGCTCATCAAGACTCCCGGTAACAGGAGACGTCTGCGGATCATGGTCGCCATTGCGTTCTTCTCGCAGTGGTCGGGCAACAACCTTATGTGAGCGATTGTAGTCAACTCGTACCAAGGACATTCTCTAACCCCGTATGCAGCTCTTACTGTACGATCATCCCCGTTTAGTTTTGTGTCTGCGTTTTACTAAGACTCATCTTTGTAGACATGAACAAGACGTTGACGGCCATCGGGGTCACCGACCCGACAACACAGTTGCTTATTGTATGTCCTAACCTTACACGTGTAGCAATCAGCGGTTGACTCTTTCGTCAATAGAACGGCTTGCTCAACATTTTCAACTGGTTCGTCGCCATGGCCGGTGGACTACTTTGCGACCGGGTCGGCCGACGGAGGCTGTTCATCATCTCGACCATAGGTAAGCTACCTTGTCCTCTCTTTGCGCCAGCTGGTCATACCAACGTAACGTCTCTTATACTAGGCATGTTTGTATTCTGGGTGTTGCAGACAGCTTGCTTCGGGCTCTACTCGACGACAGGAAACGTTGCCGCAGCGCACACCTTCATTGCCATGATCTGTAAGTCGCATGCCCCATAACGTTCTGTTCTAGGCTCACACTGGTTATGCGCCCGTAGTCTTGTTCTACGCTTTCTGTAAGTGCCCTTGTCCTTCCTCCTATTGATATGTGCTGACAATCTTCCATAGACGACGTGTGTAGCTTCATTTGTATGGGTGGTGTAATGTGCTGATTCTATTCTTCCTGCAGATTGCGTTCACTCCCCTCATCGTTGTGTACGTGTCTTACTCCCATCTTGCCAAGTTTGTACTCACTCGCTACCTCCGCAGATACAACATCGAGATCTTACCTTTCGCCATCCGTGCGAAGGGCTTCACGGTTTTCAGCTTCTGCGTCACTTTATCCCTCATCTTCAACCAGTGAGTCGCAAGCAGAAGCTTTGGGACATTGTTAGCTCACATAAATGATACAGATACGTTAACCCCATCGCTCTCGCTGCGTAAGTGCATCGGGACTGCCTTTTTTAGTCTTATGAGCTGACCGCTACTGCCGAAACAGTCTTGGTTGGAAGTACTACGTAAGTCTTTAAGCTCAGTGCCTGACGCTATATGCCGACTGACAGCCGTGCTTCAGATTGTCTATGTTTGCTGGCTGGCATTCGAGATCATTTTCGTCTACCTCTACGTTATCGAGACGAAGAACGTGAGTAGCACCTTCCTTCCAATTGCATCATGCTCATCGCCATCACTTCCCCAGCTCACTCTCGAAGAGACTGCTGCGTGAGTTACACATTTATTATCCCATTCACATCACTCACGTTTGCCCCGTTAGCATCTTCGATGGCCAGGAAGTTGCCGCAAGACTCGCCGACGAAGCCAACAAGGAAGCTGGGCTGGTCGACGATAGCCGATCGGACAAGGACAAGGCTTCGAGTTCGAGCCAGGTTATCGAAGAGATCAAGATTTGAGCGACTTTCCAACGCATATGCAAAGTACTCTTCTCGTATCAATTGTTTCGGACAGTGCTACATCACTTCACGTCTCATGCGCTTAATATCAGCCATTGCATGGCATTCCACGTTGTTACTGGTTTCATTCAACCCTTCTGCATAGCGTATTCCAAAAGTGTATCTTCAAATAAAGGTCACGACGACTCCAAGTATTGATTCCCATCTACACTACTCATCCTGCATGCAACCTAGCTTGTGAAACTAAATTGCGCATTGTGAGCGAGGCTATTTCTCACTTTGATCATCTGTATTCTATGACATGTTTGCAAGGAATTGTGCTAGTCGTCCAGTAGCTTGTAGCGAACACATTGCTGCCAGTACTAAGTACCAAAGTAACAACAATCCTTAAGCTTACATGACGAGATACTTGATGATCGGCAAATTGATTTTACCCAACGGTCTTGACTTTTTGCACCCAAATATGCACGGAGTTCTGGATCATAATCTGGTGGTCTTACATTAAAACAACGAGCTGCTGCCATGAGCGAAACTGGCCAAACGATGAGAATTACCGCGTCTCCTATGCCTTGCCAAATCGAGATGTGGCGCAGTCTTATCTCGATCATAATCTAACCTCGGGCGCTTGTCGTTGACTCTGACTTCCATTAATACCACCAAGACTCTGGCCACCAACTCGCCTACCACCAGACCTGACGTAACCCGGTCTATATAACAAACACGGAGGAGTTCCCTCGCTTAAGGCTCGTTTACATCTCAGCAGGCACATAGGACTGCATACAATTCTACATGGAATTCGAACAACGTTTCCGTCCGACGTTCCCACACAAATCACTCTTGCTAACGAATTTACCTCACGTAGATGCTCAACCTTCCCTCTGACCTATCCGTGGCTTTCACTAGCGAGGCCGAGGTCGACGCCGCTGTGGAGGAACAACTTCGATTGGCCGAACTCATCAAATCCAACCTCGTAAGGCTCCGGACGCGCCGAAACGATGTCATATCCATTTCCCGTCTGCCTAACGAAGTCCTGGCGGAGATCTTTCTGGCCGTCTTGCACAAGTACATCTCTGGGCGACAACAGGACACTCTCACGTCTCACCAATGGATCCTCGTCAGCCATGTTTGCAGGCGATGGCGGAACGCCGCTCTCGCTTATTCGAGGCTGTGGCGCTTCATCATACTCTCACATTGGGACCGAGCCATAGAGTTTGTCAAACGATCCAAAAATTCTCCGCTGGTTATAGAATGCAGCATAGCAGTTGCCAGCTATTACGACATACCTACACTACTGGCAGAGAATGCTCACCGGATCGACAGCATCAGAGGGCTTACACTCGGCCCGTCCCTCTGGTGGGCAGTGGTCCAGGAGCGCATGGAAGGCATACATTTCCCGCAGTTACGGTCATTGACTGTTCAAATCGACTTGCCTGATGTTTTCGAGAATCCTGGATTCACATTCAAGTTCTTTTCCAGTGCGGATATGCCGTGCCTGGAGCACCTCGACTGTTCCTGGATGCCCGCCCCATTCTTCGAGCGCATGGTCCCCCTCAACTTAACAACACTTCGAGTATCAGAATTGGAACCAGCGGTCAGCATCGACTTTTGGATTGACCTCCTGAAGGGCATGCCAGCATTGGAGGAGCTCAGCCTAAGCAAGTCAATAACCTCTTACTGGCAAGGCGTCGAATTGTTTGAAGAGGACTCGAGATCGGTACAACCTCCATGCATCCTGTCTCGCTTGCGGAGCATATATTTGGAAGGGTCTCTTTGGGCCACTGCGGGCGCAGCTCTTCTCAACCGGCTCCAACTCCCAAGTTCCGCGACCATGCACCTGGCTGGGGAGGGCTCCCTCATCGCTGACTCTTATCTCTGCATGGTATCCTCTCTCGCCCTGAAGGCTACAGGAGAAAACGGCATTGGCCGTACCTTACCCCTTTTGTCGTGCTTCTTCGATTTTCGGCCCTGCGAGGATGACGATCTAGATGATCATGAGGTGTTCGAGTTCAAAGTTTGGACAGCAGGGGGCATAGAGATGCATCGTGACGATGGCTGGGGAATATCGCCGTCATTCAGCATTACGATCCGAACGCAGGGTATAGATCTGGCGCAAGACATGTCGCAAATGATTCTCTCCACTTTCCCTATTTCGCGAATGTCACATCTACAGTCGGAAGAAGGACTCGGCAACCAATCGATAAATGCAGTATGGATAACGTGGAAGGTGGCAATGTCGACAACATCGAGGCAACATTGAGACGACAAGTATATAGCGCACTTTGCGACCAAGAAGAGCCGCGTACAGCCAAGTTTTGATTCACGATGAGTGACTTATGATATTGTGCGAAGTCGGATAAAACATGCAGGGAAATATGATTGCGCGAAAAGCAGTCTGGTAAGTGGTAAGAACTCGCGAACTGAGCCAGAGAACATATAGAAACAGGATACAGAGAAATACAGCACACAAACACCGAACCAATAACTATCTGCGATCTGTCTTGCCTCCTTTCCGCTTCCCTGCGAAGAGATGTTTCGGCTGAAGGAGACAAGCTTGAGTATATGCACAACTAGTTTCCATAACATGCAACTCACCATCTTGGTCTTGATCGCACGGTCGCCCTCTCCTGCCTTCGCTTGGTAGTTCCGCTCTCTTTGCCCAAGATTCCGGAGCTTGATGGCTTTTGATGCTTGCTGCAAAAGAAAAAGAGAAAACGAGTGAGCACGACGCCAACAGCGTAACGGACGGGACACGCACAACATCGTCCCGCATGCCCGCCAGCTGGCGATTCGACTTCGGTGCCCGGCGGTCCACGACAGCGACAGCGCCCGCGCTCGTCCGAACGCGCTTGTTCGGCGTCGCCTCCTCGTCGACGTCCATCCACTCGCCCTCCGCGCCCGCGCCCGCGCCCTCGCCGTCGACATCCATCTCCGCGTCCTCCTCCTCGCGCGCGCGCTTCCGCTTCGCGCCCTGCACCTTCGCGAGCAGCGCCGCGCGCTCCTGGATGCGGCTCGGGTCGAGCCCCGCGCCTGTCATCTCCGCCGTGAGCTCGCTGAGCGTGCGCAGGCCGGCCGTGCGCGGGAAGCGCGCGCCGTTCTTCATCGCCTTCTTCGCGTGCTGCGACGCGAGCTTCTTCTTGAGCGAGTCCTTCGCCTCCACGGCGTCGCGCTCGTCCTCGGAGTCGAACTGCCGGATACTGCGTGAGCGGGATTAGGGGAGATGGGGAGAGAACTGGGGCGTACCATGTCCTCCTCGCTTTCGTAGAACCCTTCGGCTTCCAGCTTCTCCTCCTCGCGCTCGAGGGCCTCGAGCTTGTCGAGGATGTCGGGGTCGATGAAGTCCGCGACGTTCTTGCCATCCATGATCTCGGGCATAATGTCCTGCTTCCAGTCGGGGTTGGACAGAATCCAGTTCTCTGCAGGAGACATTCGTCAACAACGGGCTCAAGCCGAACGCCGGGAGCCCAACTTACTCTTGAGGTTGATGTTGTAGACACCAGCGCCGCCTTCTTCGGCCTCAATGTCCCGCTCAAGTTTTCGCCGGCTGGGATCCTCCTTGTCGTACTTCTGCCTGGCCTTGACGGCCTCCGGGATGAACGGCTCCCGAACGACGTCGTCTCGCGCCTTCGGCTGCGCGACGTGCAAGCGGTTGAGGATAGAGTTGACTTTGTTGCCCTTCAGCTTGTTCTCGACGCGGTGCTCCAGAAGGGCGTCGCACGCCTTGTTCTTGAGCTCCATGACGCCCTCGTCGGTGTAGCACGAGACCTGCACGTTGAGCACGCCCTCGGAGTTGATAATCTCGTCGACAAGGGCTCTGTTCTCTGGCGAGAGGTCTTCTAACCGCGTGACATCGATCTTGTTCATGACCAGCATAACGGGCTTGTTCGCGAACAAAGGCTTGATCGAGCTGAACAGCTTGCACTGTCCCAGCCATAAGCCACTGCTTTCCAGCAAAGTGAGATATCACTACGTACCTGAGCTTCGACCGTGTAGCCACATTGCTCGCTCAGATCCATGAAGTAGAGAACACAGCTTTTCAAGTGTGCAAGCGCGGTGATACTCTGCATCTCGATCGTGTTCATCTCTTCAAGCGGGTGGTCGAGGATTCCGGGGTGTCGATGACCTGCCACCGCATGTAGCGGTAATCCAGGTGGCCGACGAACAGCGACTTCGTGGTGAATGCGTACGGCTGGACGTCGACATCCGCGCGCGTCACCTTGTTGATGAAAGACGACTTGCCGACGTTAGGATAGCCGCAAATGAGCAGGGTGCGGGCGGTGGGGTCAATGTTGGGGAGACGGGAGATGTGCTGCCGCACTTGCTCGAGATACGCAAGCGGATCCTTTTGGCGGCGCATGATAGTCGCCATGCTAGGGAAGGTGAGAAACATTCAGCCTTCGGGAAGCTTGCAGACGCACCGACCAAGCGCAGCCTTCTTCAGCTGCTTACACCGGTACAGACTGTCGCCAAACTTCAGTAGGCGAACATAATCCTTGGCGACCTGGTCTATCAAGTGTCTTGCCGTTCGCAGTTGGCCAAGCGCGAGCTTGTAGTGATTCTTGTCGTAGAGTACGTTCATGAGAGATGCCAAGAACGGGTGAAGGTCCTAGAGACACCGTTTCAGCAGGAACAGCACTACTACGGCAGATAACATGCATACATCGAGCATGGGGAACTCCTCCAGGATTGCACTGAGCTTTTCGTCAAATGAGTCTTGCGTGAACTTCACTTTGCGCATGTAGAAGTTGCGGATACGGCTGATTTTGAAGTTTTTGTGGATGACCTGCGTTGACTATGAGCTCAGTGCAGATATCATAATTGAATAGTACGCACAGTCGGTGTCTTCCTCTGTGTTTTGGAGAGGACAATGTCCAGGAAGTCCGCCGCTGTGGGGACAGGCGCGATGGCCTTCAATCCGCTTGTAGACATCTTGGCTTGATAATACAATTAACTTCGATAGTACACGTCGTCAAGCCAGCTGAATGAATAGGTCCTTCGGAGATCGTGGGTCGAAGGAGGAGTGTGGAGGTCGTCGCAGACCCTGGAGAGGGGAAGTGCAGAAGCGCTCATTCGGCGGTGGGCAGAAATTTTGGTAGCGCGGCATTTGCCACAAGGTTAGGGTTTCCATCAAAGTCCTGTGCTTCTTCGCCCTCAGCCAGGAATGGTAGGCGACCACCCTAATGCGGTAATAACCAACATCCATGTGCGCCTCTGCGTTTACCCAAGTGCTGTCCCGCATGCGTGCAACGCTTTACATCTTTTCGCTTTCAATTTAGCTCATGTTGAGGAGGTTTTGTATACGAAGGTAATCTGTAGTGTATTACCGATGTTCAAATCATCAACTCGTCGGGTGTCCCGCGTCAGTTCTAACTTCTGAGTCAAACATGGATCCATGTGAGAAGATACGAGGCACTGTACCGTTTCCACACCAACACATTAGCGGCCGCGTGTTATCTTAGGTGCACTGTCAAAGAAGGCTAGCAGCAGTGATACCGTAGTGCATGATGGTGTAAGTACTGTATCGCTGCAAACCAAGGAACGGTAACGGTCGGAGGAAAGGCAAGCAAGCTTTGATAGAAGCGTAACCGCAGCATCGCAACACAGGGACATGTCACGATCTGTGCAGAGTTCTCCGACGACTCCGGTGTCCCCACGATTCAACGCAAGCTTATCAACCCAACCCGTGCCACAAAGGCAGCAACCCTGTACCGCCGCATCTATATTGCAGAAGCACGGCTCGTCTTACGCTACCTGCGACGATGACGGCATCGGATGTCCGCCGTTCCCATGTGTGCACGCTGGACATTGCCACACGCGCAGGCAGACGCAGCCAGCGCGACGTTCGTGGTTGGCCCACGCCGGATGCGGGTCCTCGGCGTCGGACACAGACGCTTGCTAATTGATACAGCCCGCGACTGGCAGCCAGCAGGCCAATTGGTCAAGGCCCCGAGACTCCGTTGACTCGCGCGTACGTGATAGCAGTCAATGGAAGATTGTCTGTACGCGTTCCTTTGGAGCGTTTGCCTGTGATACATGATGAGGAAGCCGGGTTCTATCACTGCGAGCATCACCTCGCCGCGCGCCGTGATGCATCTGGAGGCCCTGCGAAAAATATACGTACGCATATTCTCCGAGGAACGCACCCCACCCTGCAGCCGAGCGGCGTGTGTGTGAGCGTCGCCGGTTCCCAACGCTGTCAGCGTCGCTGGCGGGAGGGACAAGCCTCGTGCGCACTCGAGCGAGAAGGCAGGAGAACAGGGGTGCCTGACAATCAGCGGCTGTGCCTGTGGGGATAGACGCCCGCGGTTTGCGTTCTCCATCAACCGCGGAGGTACTTCCGTGAGACGCAACTGCAGCGCCTAACATATCGCAAGACTGTTCTATATAATCTACGTGCCGCGTGGATCTCTCGCCCCTTTGCAACACCTCATTGACCTTATGCCCAAGCGAAACAGCGTCTCCGTCTACGACTCTGACGACGTCCCGCAAGGCGACGAGGAGGCGCGGAGAATCTCGAATGCAATCGATGAGACCCTCAGGGTATGTTCCTTCAGTCAGATGTTGGAACTTGAATGACGAAATGGCGAAATAGCAAGAACGGGAGGTGCGGAGGAAGAAAAAATCGCGCGAGGTCAAGGGTACGTGCCCCTCTTACCTTCCTAGCACCGCATTCCAACCTGGTTATGAATTGTGTACTTGCTTACTTACATACCCGATATTTTAGTGATGCTGCTAGGGCAGGCAGAGTCTGGCAAGTCGACTCTGCAGAAGCAATTTCAGCTCTACTACGCCTCGCAAACGCTCGAGCGCGAGCGGCCCTCCTGGCGACCCATCGTCTACTCCAACATCCTCAAAGCGCTCCGCATGCTTCTGAACGAACTCGACCGCCAGTACGGCGCAGGCACGCTCTCCCCGGGCTCGCCAGCGGCCCCTGCCAGCGTCCGCGGCGGGCCATGGCATGTCGCCCAGCGCGTCCGGGTCCGGGTCTGGGTCCGGCAGCCCCACCCCAGCCCGAGTCCCAGCCCCGGCCCCGCGTCGTCGTGGCCGCCGGAGCTGCTCGCGCTCTGCACGCACCTCCAGGCGCTCGTGGGCAACGAGGACGCGCTCGCGTCCGAGCTGTCCGGCGGCGTCAAGGTCAGCGGCGGGCGGTCGGGTGTGTACATGCGCGCTGGCTGGCAGGCGGTGATTACACCCACCCGCGCCTGGCCACTCTCCGACATGCGGGACGTAGAAGGCCGGCCGTCGCCTATAACGAACTTTGTTGGAAGATCCCTGTTGGCGAACGAGGCGTACATCACGGAGTTTTGGAGTCATCCGGATATCAGGAGGATTATGTCGACGAACAGAGTGCGTCTGGAGGAGTCGGCGGCTTTGTGAGTTGACGAGAATACGTCGCTTGGCGTTTGGTTAAATCTTTTCTGTCGTAGCTTTTTGGACAACATCCATCGAATAGCGGAACAAGATTATCTTCCCTCAACAGGTATGTCAATAGGCTATCAGAGTAGCAGCTGGCTAATGGGTCTCAGACGACATTCTCCATGTCCGCCTCCAGACACTTGGTGTTACAGAGCATTCCTTCGATATCGACATTGGCGGTGTGCCGTTCAACTGGCTGCTGTACGATGTTGGCGGCGCCGTGCGTATAATCTTTAGTGAACGTCTTCCTGCCGAACTGAACAGCCCATGCTTTCAGCGCGGTCAGGCAAGTTCATGCCATGCATCACCACCGGTATGCAAGGCTCATTTCGACTGTTGTACGTTTTAGCGACACGCATGGGCTCCATACTTTGACGACGGTGAGTATATGTCTTGACCACGCCTCTCGTCATTGCTCTGTGTTACACACCCCGACCTCGCCGCAGCTTCGCGCTTCTTCTCCGCCCGCCAATTGCGACACCCACGCACTTACTCACGCCCCGTTTCATTTGTCCTTACGCAGCGACCGCGATAATATTCCTCGCCCCCATGAGTGCCTTCGATCAGGTGCGCCCGCGTTGCCGCAGACTGCCGTGGAGAGGCCCGGTTGTTCACACGTGGTCCACAGTACCTGGAAGAGGATCCGCGGACGAACCGGATCGACGACTCGCTGCAGCTCTTCACCGCGATCTGCCAGAACAAGCTGCTCGCGAAGGCCGCGCTCGTGCTCATGCTCAACAAGGTGCGCCGCCGCCGCCACCCGCACGCCGTGCGGCTGAATCACGTCTGACCATACCTCCTGACAGGCGGACCTGTTGCGCAAGAAGCTTGACTCGGGTATCCGCGTCCGCAAATAGTGCGCCTCATTCCCATTGCTAGCGTTGCATATCAGCGTACTGATAGAATGTGTCTGCGATGCAGCATCTCGTCGTATGGTGATCGGCCGAACACGTACGACGAAGTGTCCGAGTACTTCCGCGCGCAC
>JAKOGH010000225.1:0-10465 GCA_024811115.1 Terana coerulea
CCCGCGGTCTGCTTGGGCCCGCCCGAGACTCATCGCTTGTCTCGGGTGCTTCCATTGCGGCAAGCTCGGATTCGCTCAGCTCGCGGATGCTCGCTGAGTTGACTTCGACGTTACCGGGGGTGGCATTGTCATTGTCATTGTCCATGGAGTTTAATAACTCCATGAGTCGGTTCTTGAAGGAGGGCTTGCCCTTGCCTTTCGAGTTCGAGTTTTACCGAGCCAGAAGCACCGCTGCTCTGACTCTTATTACCGTAGTTGTTGCTGGAGGACGACAGAGTCGACAAAAACCTTTGCCTTGGTTGGCATTTTTGGGTTGTTGAAACAGTCATTCGTGTTGTGGGTTTTGGCATGCAAGCTTTTACCCTTACCGGAGCAGATCTGGCAGAACTTGCGTTTGCTGGACGTTTCTGCCTGGTTGGTTTCTTTCGCCTTGCCCTTGCCTTTACCCTTGGACTGCTCGTTCGCCCTCTGCTGTGTTCTTATTACCATTGTTGTTGCAAATACTGAGCTCTTGGAACGATCTGGGTAGAGCTCCTTGTACAGCTGCAACAGCATATCAAGGTACCTTCCATTGCTTGGGTTCGTTACCGCTGATTGTCAAAATGACCATCGACTGACGCATGTCCTGAGGCAGGACTGCTTTGATCTTGTCGATGTGCAGCTTGTCTTGGTACTTCATAATCAGGCCCAGAGTCTTATACTTCTCCGGCCGTATTGGACAAAAGTCCTTCTGGGCCAGATCCTTGTTGTTCCAGAGCATGTCGAGTTTGTCCTTGGCACCTTGCTTTTCGTCGCGCTGACCGTAAATCCCTGCATCTCCTGACAAAGTCATTCCATGTGCCGATAGGCTGGTTGTTCCGCAACTTGTCTGTATAGGACTTTATGTATGTTGCAGTGCCACGGAGACAACCGAGGAGAGGACAATGCGCTGCTTGTCCGTTGCAATCTGCATGTGCTCGCAGTAGAGCATGATGTGGTTCAACCACTCCTTGAGGCCGTTTTGAGCCATCGAAGGTGGGGGGTTAGGCATTTTGGGATGCGTCCATGGCGAACCTCCATCTGCAGGGATTTTGTCGACTTGGGCTTTATAGGCCTCAATGGTAGACCTGTAAGCTTCCACAAGCTTTTCCAGAGATTGAATCTTCGTAGCTTGCTCGAGAGCTGTGTTCTCCAGCTCCTCGGTCCGGTGCTGCTGGTCAGTTGCTTCGTAGGTCGTGTCATGCGCACGGTTGAAGTGCCCTGTTATGTCGGTGACATGTCCTTGCGCAAAGTCCATGCTGATTCGAACAGACTGGGAGAAAGCATTCTGCACTATGTGGAAAATTGCTGCCAACTGTGCATCGCTAAAGCAAGCAGAGTTGATGTCGACATTATGCAGGAGGGCTGCTACAGGGTCGGCAAGGACCTCTGTAGTGCGGTCAGGGACAAAGTTGGTGAAAGAAGACATTTTCTGCTCTTCATTTTTAGTGCCAATCTTTTTAATAAAACTTCGAACACAAATGTTAGTTTGGTTGTTATATGCCAGCCAGTTATTTTTGAGTCAGAAATGCAGAGTTTAATTTAAGCAGCCTTTGGGATGGTTACATCGAGTGCTGCTAGCTGTGTACAGACTACTGCAAATTTACTGTTTAGGTCCGTAAACGAGACCTTGCCAATACGTTTTAATAAGCCCGCCAGCTCTCTCCACTGTTTATTACCCCACTTCTGTCCCAGCAAGTCCAAATTCCCGTAGACGTTCTGGAACTCGTCATACCAACCCCACAGCTTGTTCCGAATCTCCTCAGGCACCCGCACCCTTTCGGCGTGACCGGTGTCCTGCAACGAGTCCTCTCGCGGAGTTTCTCAAAGACTGGGTCGAAGCGGACTCTTGTCGCTTCAAGCATTGGTTGGAGCTCGTTGGAGCGCTTAAGCAGCTTGGTTCGTCGAAACCGAAGCTTGGCTGGGGGTGGCTTGGGGACCTGGTACTCCTCGCGAGGTGCGAGTCGTTCGATGAAAGCGGTGGTGAGGGGGTCGGGAGAGGCGGCAGAGCAGCTTCTTTCGACGCTGCTTCATGAGAGCATAGCTCTCAATGCGCTTCAGCAACGAGTTGGCCTCTGCTTCTTGGCAAAGCCATTCGCACTCCTCCGGGAAGTGAGGGTACAAACGAGGTAGCTCGTGCTTCGGGTTGTAAACCTTGCGCGGCTTACAAACATTGGCATATTTGACTCGAATCTCCTTTGAAGGAGAGATGCGCTCGCGAAGGCCCAAAGGCTCGTTCTTCAGCGTAAGTGGTGAACGCAGAGGGGACTTTAGGCATGGCTATAACAATGGTAATCAGTACTGGTCTCTATTTCAGCAGACACGGTACAGAAAATGGTGAAAACGGACAGACTGACCTGTTGAGGTCGTGCGGTCTTGATGCGTACAATCGGTAGTGTCGACGACGGCCTGGTTTCTCTTACCAGGTCGGGAGGTACCAACTCAATCAAGAGTAGTATGGGGGTCTCTGACGCGGTTTCAGCCGTGCAGCAAAGGTTTCGAGCCAATATTACATTGACTCTATGCTCACCCAAACTGGTTTGCTGTTAACACCCAAAGGCTCATAGCCGTGACTACCCGAAGGTAAGTCACACCAGAATGTTGCTCCACGCTATACAGCGCAGCGAGCACCTCTTTACGCCTGAAAATCGGCATGAAGATTAGCATGCTGCCATAATGGCAGCCCACAGCCTAAGCCATGGTGCTTCTCAATGATACAGAGCATAGTCCCTGACAGTGACTAGCTCATAGCGTTAGTTCTTTGCAGAACAGTGGCATGATCCCCTAAAACCCAAGTAGCAACGGTGTTCATTTTGACATACTGTGCATAACGATATGTATGCCACACAACACTGCAACAAAGGTCCTGCTCGTTACCTTTGATGGCAACAGCAAGCAGCAGAGTAGACTCAATAAACTATCACAAAACTACAATACTCACCTGCTGGGATGACTTAAAAGAGGTGGGGAAAGCAGAGAGACTTGAGTAGAGCTAGTAGAGTAGATATGAATCAACAATGTTGTTGAGTTTGAGGGTTTAGACCACAGACCAGCCTCCTTATATATATGTGTAGAGGGACTCCAGACACTATCTAAGACCTCCAAATACCATATGCTAACTGATACGGTCAGGATGATGTCTGACTACGGCTCCGAGCATATCGCTGCTCTAACTCCCTTATCAGATCTGACCTAGCTATCATGCTAACATCAACACTATTTAGATATCCTAATCGAGCTACTGTACACTACCAGTACACGATGTCATAGTAACCTCATAGTGAGGTCATAGTCTAGAACGAATCCAGAACTGAGTCCATGATCTTTATGTTTGTATGAGGCATATCCTTGATAACCATGCGTCAGTTGCATGGCCATCTGATTAGCATCTTGTAACGCTGTTGTGACGACTGGGTAACATGTTCCGTGACTTGATATTACACTCTAAGCGCTGTAGACTAGTGCTGAGGGAAATTTGTGACAAGATTACAATACATGCTGCAGACAGGAGAAAGCAAAATGCACAACATCCAAGATGTCACAAATTTCCCTCAGCGCTAGTCTACAGTGCTTAGAGTGTAATATCAAGTCGCGGGACATGTTACCCAGTCGTCACAACAGCGTTACAAGATGCTAATCAGATGGCCATGCAACGGACGGCATGGTTATCAAGGATATGCCTCATACAAACATAAGATCATGGACTCAGTTCTGGATTCGTTCTAGACTATGACCTCACTATGAGGTTACTATGACATCGGGTGTACAGTAGCTCGATTAGGATATCTAAATAGTGTTGATGTTAGCATGATAGCTAGGTCAGATCTGATAAGGAGTTAGAGCAGTGATATGCTCTGGAGCCGTAGTCAGACATCATCTGACTGTATCGGTTAGCATATGTGGGAGGTCCAGATAGTGTCTGAGTCTACTGCTGGTCGATTCATATCTACTCTACTAGCTCTACTCAAGTCTCTCTGCTTTCCCCACCTCTTTTAAGTCATCCCAGCAGGTGAGTATTGTAGTTTTGTGATAAATCTCATATACTTGTAGATTGACCCGTGGTGCTACATTGCTCATCATGAGCTAGTATAAGCCATTAATCTATCCACTGAGCTCTCCATTGAAGTTGTGGTTGAATATTGTCCATACATGCTTTTTCTTTTCTAAGCAACGGCTACCTGGTACCAGACAGGCATGGTACGAAAAACGCTGGGAAAAGGATAAAGCAAGCCTAATGGAGGGAACAATTGCTCAATGGGGTTAAGAACTTGGCATTGAACTGTAAGTGATGTAACCTTTTGGCCTTTGAAAGGGCCTGTCTCTCTGAGTAGCACTAATAACCTTTATTTTACAGCAAATAAATAGAGGGTACAATGGCACAGAACATAAAGGCGCACAGGCTGCTGTGGAAAACAAGGCAGTATGGCGGCATAGGGGCTTAGCATGTAATGCTGACCACGCTGTTTAAGGCCTACTTTGAAGACTTGGCTGATATTGGCAACAACAATGTTCTCACGGAAATAGCAGCTGCCACCAGCTTAATACAAAAGGAAGAGGTCAGTTCTTGTTGTCGGGAATGTTCAGGTGTGATGTTGATGTGTTCAATAACCTGTTCAGTTTCTTGAGTCTACAAAGTGCTTGGATGACGTCAAGCGAATGGTGCACGAGTGCAGGCAGAAAGGTGTCAGCAGTGTGCCCTTTGTTGTGGTGGATGGTAAATGAGCATTGAGCAGCTGCCAGCCAGTGGGGAGATATACACAAGTATATTGGCCAAAGCTCTCAGTGTGTTATCTAAATTAATGGGTGCCCAGGTGTTCTGAAAACTGGCCGATGGTGAGCTGGCTTTGTAAAGTCCTCCTTGAATGCAATTGATACTAGGGGCTGCCCTGAATCCAACAGGCCTCTCAACATAGGCATCGTGCATAATGTTCTGATGTTACACAGTGGTGTATGCCACTTAGACTTGTTATTAGCCTACACATTTGGAAAAAGCACAAGTGGTACGGAGCACTTAGACTAATCTGAACCACTTGGATCACTGGACTTAACCCTCCGATACAGACCTGCTCCCATTATGGAGCTGCTCATACTGATAGTACTCTGCACATCAATATTTAGATCAGTCCAGAACTCAGTGGTCTGAAAGGTCCAATAGATACAGACTTGCCCATACACGTATGCTTTTATTTACAGTTCTCACACACGCAGCCTTGACTTTGTTGAACAAAGATATATTCTGCATGTACTGTCTACTCTACACAGAATGGAATATATACACTACAGCTCATCTATATAGCACAGGCTCCTGCAAGCTCTCAATGATGCGTGTTCGAATACCTATAACTATGTCAGCACTGCTACACATTGACAACACACAGCATAGAACTCACCATCTTGCTCGTCACCATCTGGTACAATATGCACACCATTGCCCACCAGCATGTGCACATAAGAGACACCTGAGCAACCCGCAACCGGCAAGGCAAATACAGAGCACAGCATTTTTGCTGGAGCTCTCACAGTGTATTGACGCCATAGATTGACCTGCAGTGATCGAGTTGCCCATGCTTGCGTCTGTGCCGTCCATTTTGCATGCCGGTGAGCTATCTACCCCTGTTTCCAACTCCTCCTCCGCTGAGACCTCTGCTTAGCATTGTAGGTACACATTGACATCCCGCCAAGTGGGACATTGCAGTGTGTGTGCATGAGCGTGATGGATTCAAGGGCAGGTGGGCAAGGGTGACAGTGACAGGATTTGACGGAATGCTATATGTTTTACTGCTCGGAGTGCATGCTAAAGGGATATCCAAACCGCGAAAGTTACGATGTGTTGACTTACCGCAAGCAAGACCCCTGGCCGGCACTAGTACATGACAGCACATAGATCGCTGGCGTCGGGCCACAAGTGAGGATGAGGTATAGGCTGGGTGAGTGGGGAGAGAGATGCTAGCAGATACGTAATCAGACTAGATGCATAAGACTATTCAAGCTGCATGCCCAAAACCAGTTCAGTCGTGTAAAGGAAATTATTGGAAGAACTTACCATGGACTAGCCTCCGACCTCAATAACAGCTGTGCTCACATCTGCAATCAAGTGTCAAGTGACTAAAGGCTGTGGGCATAGGTAAGTAATTCACCGGCCTAGGAGAGTCAATGTCGTGGCCAGCAACGTTAAATTCAAATGAAAGCGAGGAGGTGGTACTGTAGTGAAAGTGACCAAGGGAGATCAACATTTGTTGAATAGTTGCAATGCCTATTCCTACGATTGCGTGAAGCTTTAGGGCAGATGCAGAAAAGCCCTGACAGTGCTCAGATGATGCCTATTGCTAGTATTTACAGTGCTTTGCATATGAAACCGGAAACACCAGATTTTCTCGCCTTGTTTGTCCCATACAAATAGAGCCTTATAAGATAAGGAAACAGTCACAGGGCTAGTGATAGGCAGGGGTTTGAAACCCTCCGAGGGTTAAGGGTAAGAATGCAAAGGGTAAGGGTAAAGGTTGGGAAAAGTTAACCCTTGTCTGGCAGGGGTCTGCATGCAAACACCAGACATGTTGCTAGATAGGGCTCTAAGTGTTGTGAGTGCTTTCTGTATCAATCCAAGCTACTCAAATAGAAGGCTGACATTATAAGTGAATGAAAAAAGCAGTCAAAGCACTATTTTCTGCCCATTTTGGCAAGGGTTTGAAGGGTATCCTAACCCTTACCCTTATAAAGGGTAAGGGTTTTGGAGGGTAAGGGTAAGGGTTAGCCTTTAAGCATGGAGGGTTTACCCTTGCCAATCACTATACAAGTGTGTTACTCTTTGTCATTTGGGCTTAGTCCACTTGGACACGTGATGAACACGTTGTAGAGTGTTCTGCTTGCTTGACTGCTTGTTTTACAAGCTATGTCACTCTATCTATTTGACAAAATGTGCGAGCACATCATTGTTTAGCATTACAAGCACGGCAGAGATGTAAACAACATCACCGAGCTCGTTAGGCGCTTTAAGACCAAGGCCATCTACAAGGTCCTGCAACTTCATCAGGAGTTTAGTATAGCTATGAGTCCGCTTCACGCTTCCTGGTGGCCACTTGTAAACTGGAGGCACATTGTGTTGCATATTTGACTGTTTTCTGATGTATTACATATATTCCTCGTAATTACTGGCTTGTCACGCTCGCTGCTCACAATGATGCCCTGTGACTGTTCCCTTACCTTATAAGGCTCTATTTGTACGGAACAAACAAGGTGAGAAAATCTGGTGTTTCCGATTTCATATGCAAAGCACTGTAAATGTTCACCAGATAATTCTGCTAAACCTGCGCACACTTCCTTGTCTGTACCAACCATTGCCATAGATCTAGAATACAAATGCTCTGCCTCCCTCGGAGATCATCACCTCGGCTCCTTTGGTCAGACGCCTGCTTCATTGTGAAAGGCCAACATGCTCGCATGGTAGCTTCAAGACAACTGATACGACAGCACCCCAGTGCTTTTACAAACAACCTGAGAACTGCACGGCTGGTCAGCAGGAGAATAGAGTGCTTGAGGAGTGTCAATAGCGCAAATGTGTGAAGGAGAGCTTTCACCAAAGGTGTGTGTCTACAACTATTACCATACAGTCTTTGCTCACACTTGGCAGGGTGTGGGTGGTGACATGTGTGCTTATTGCTTGCTTAGGTTGGTATCATTCAGTATCCTCTCCTGCTGTCTTGTATATGCATGAAGAGATAACATTGGTGCACTAGCTCGGCTGCTCTAATTGAGCTGTGCTGCGCCAGGTGGCTCCGAGCTGTATGCTGTCGCTGTTGGAGAGGAGCATATACCTCATGTTATTGAGAGGGTTAGAAGGCTTGCTCACAATTTTACAGCTCAAATTGTCAGATATTTACCATGTATGTAGATAGGTACAACATAATTATAAAAGTGGATACATCACTCTGAGCCCTGGAGTGTCCAGGAAAGATATGCTGTGAGTCCGTTCTGGTCCTTACAAATGTGCTTGTGAATGTAAGTGCATGGATCATATGTACCCAGCTGCAAGGAGTACAGATTAGCACAGACCAATATGGCACAAGAAGCCGAAGGTCTGGATTGGTATGCGGGGTCTGAGTGGTGCAGAACCTTGGCTGGGTGGTCTGATAAAATCTTTTTTCCAGATGCGTAGTAGTAAAGGAGAGGAGAACATACCAGCGGGACGGTAACTGAAGGCAATATTTACCACTATTTCGTGCCAGGGACGCTGTTGCGAGCCTAAACGTTCGCATTTCACAGTCTTAGTCGTGGCCATCTATCTTCTGAGTGCGACAGAGAGAGACCTGAATAAAGTGTTATGACTCTGGAAATGTAATCTCCTACTGCGTTTGCGCGCGTAATTGATCAGAATTTTTGGCCCAATAATACGTTAGGTGAGGCTTGGTCAGCATTTGGGCAGGACCGAACATACTTGGGCTGCCACTTGACAGAAAAGCGGAGGGTTGCTCTGCGGTACGGCCCGTGCCTGGGACGCATCCGGGGCCGAGCGAGCCGGGGAACCGGGAGGATCTTGCGTCGTCGCCGAAATCTCGGAAGGAGGCGTGTGATGAGATACGATCGTGCTGCAGCCTCCCGCGCCGCCCTTCCGTCCTGGTCTCCTTCGGACGTCCTCCTGCCAGGATGGCGACTCATCCTTCTCGCCTCTCTCCACTTTGCGACGACCACCACCATGGCTGACCCCGCTTCACGCCTGTCCTGCTCGCCCTCCCCAGCTTCACCCCCTCGCTAGCCCTCGAGGTCCTCCCGCACGGGGTTACCTTCCACAGGCTCTTCGTCCAGGCAGACGGAAAGGCATGTCCTTCCCTCGTTCTCGCATATCTAGCCTGACGGCACTCCGCTGCAGACCCATGACATTCTCATCGGTCCTGAAGAACCTTCCACGCATCTCCAGCAAAAGTACACCAATACTATCGTTGGACGTTACGCCAACCGCCTGCCTGTGCCTGCCGCCGACGCACCCGAACCCCACTCGCTCGCCAAGGCGGACGTTACGACGCCATTCACGCCCAAGCCAAACGAGAAGCCGACCGTGAGCCTGCACGGCGGCGTCACCGGCTGGGACTCACACCTCTGGGAGCCCGTCCTCAACCCGACCGACGCCACGCTCTTCACGCCCGCCGAGGTCCAGTACATTTCCGGGGAGCTGCCCGGCCAGTCCGCCGTCGTGTTTGCGCGCACGAGCGATGACGGCGAGGAAGGCTTCCCGGGAAAGCTCAAGGTCGAGGCACTTGTTGCCCTTGTGCCGCCCAAGGGCAAGGCGATTGGGGAGCAGGGCGAATATTGCCTGGGCAGCGTCGTAATTGTGTACCGCGCGAAGCTAGAGGACGGAGAGCAGAAGGTCACGCCGATCAACTTGACCCAGGTAAGTCCACTTTATGTGATGCTAGATACCTGTATGCTCACCGCTCATTAGCACTGGGGATTTAACCTTGATGCCTCGCTTCAAGACGGCGAGCCGAGCGTGCGCGACCACAAATTATCCATTAAGGTACGCGCCTTTCATTCCCACTTTCTTCCTTCACCCTTGCGCTTTCTTTTGATCCCTTACACGACTATTTTCAACTGCGAAGCATTCACGTCTCGCCTCGTTGCATACACCAAATTCTCCTTTTAGCGACCCCACCATGCGATGGACCAATTTGACTTGACCGTCGTCGCCCCTTTCCCTTTCGTCTCTTCTACGTTGCGGTCGTCTTTCCACGTAGGATTTCCTGCGTTCCTGCGTTCCATACATCCCACACATCTTCAATATTCAGCCTTTCATCTGCTTTCAGTCATATTCTCCCTCGAGTTTCGACCTTCATACGTCTTTCTATGTCTTTCTTGGACGTGTGTGTATATCGAACTAATTAATCTCCTTTCCCCAGGCCGCTCACACTATCGCTCTGGACGCTTCGGGTCTCAGCACCGGCGTGCTGGCACCTGTCGCCGGCACGCACCACGACCACGCCGCGAAGACGAGCGCGACCGTTGGCGAACAGTTCGAGGGCGGGTACGGTTAGTCTTTCGCAGGTTACTTAAATGAAGAGGGCCAGTGCTGATATCGTGTTTTGTATGTGCATAGACGAGTTCTACGTGTTCGACCGCGCGCCGGACGCGGTCTCCACGCGCCTGCCCGCGTCCGTCCTTGCGTCGTCGTCCGAGTCAAGTCTACAGGGATCTGGTGTGTCCTGTTTTCATCTTTTTTGATTTTCGTATATGCTCATGCCACGGTATAGATTCTGCGAACGTGCTCGCGCAGATCCTCGCTGCGTCGCCCAAGGCACTCGTCGACGCCGGTCCGCTCGTGAGCCTCGAGGGCGCGCGTAGCGGCCTGCGAGTCGTGTTTGCGAGCAACCGTGCGTACTTTGCCTAAACGTCGATTTTCCGAATCCGCGCTGACGGGTCGGGCGTGCAGAGTCGGGCGTGCAATTCTACACTAACAATC
>JAKOGH010000226.1:0-14592 GCA_024811115.1 Terana coerulea
ATCCTTGGTATAGATCGTGATGTCGTCGATGTAGACCATCGCGTGTCCAGCCCTGGATCGGATCTCGGAAGATGTCGTTCGTCATTGTCTGGAGCGTGGCTGGCGAGGTGGTGAGACCGAAGAACATGACTAGGGGTTCGAAGAGTCGCGGTTTGTGATGAACGCCGCTTTCTCTTCATAGCCTTGTGATCCGAATGTTGTTGTTAAATCGACGTCTAGCTTCGTGAGCTTGGACCCTTTCGACTGTCTACCAGTTACATGGATCGAAGGAAGTGGATAACGATTTTGATGGTTAAATCGTTAAGCTTGCGGTAGTCATATGCCAGGTCGAAGCGAGCCATCTTCTTGGACAGCGAAGAGCGGAGCTGCCGGGTGACTTAGAAGGACGGATACGTCCGGTCGAGTTACTCTTCCAGGGAAGTCATCTAGCGCTTTCATTCATCAGCGTGTGAGGTGATTTTCCTCCCAGCTGGCGTAGCGGCGTTAGCTCAATCAGCGTGGTCCCGCGGGCGTCGTTCTAGTGAATCGAAGTTTTCTTTAGCAAAGACGTCCTTGTACTCATGATAGTACTCAGGGACTAGTTCTCGAAAGGTTTCTTTGCTTTCTTTGCATTTTCTTGATTGCCAGATCGTAGCCACGTTGGTTTTAAGCGGATGTGAGTGCCGCCTGTTGCAATGTAGCGCTGCCAGTCGAAAACGAAGATTTATTCCCTCCTCGAGATGAGCCTCGGATCATTCGGGATTTCGTGCTCGTCATCCTCAATGCCAATTAGGCGTTGTACGTAATCGCAAGTGGCTGGACATCTATCGAACTGGAGTGTGCGATCTTTCCAGTTGATTGATGGGTTGTGCAATTCAACCACTCATAACCGAGGAAAATGGACGTATTTCCAAGGTTGGTGACAGCGAATGACATTCGCTCGCGTGATCCTGAATCTTACTTTCTGAGATCGGCACATTCGTGATCGGACCGCCGACATTATGACTGCCGTCGGCGTTGTACTGGGATTGGAACAGGCAATTTGGTTGTTGCAATGCCATGTTCCTGTACGAATGTCTGATCAATGGAAGATCCAGTGCATCCGGAATCTAGCAGAGCTTTTAGAAAAGGATTCAGAGGTGTCCGATGTAGTGGCGATCGTTGGGACATCAATCTGATTGCCTTTTCGGCCTCGGATGTATCTCGGACGACTTTTAATTCTGAAAGGTATATAGTTGCTTCGTCTCGTGACATAGAAGCAATATTTTGGGCGCTTGCTAGCGTGGCATCTACCTGACGGCTTTGCATGCCCATCCTTCCAGAATCTTAACAGCCGCTTCGGCATCGTACGTGGTCCACTGATGGATCCACGCCGGAGTCACGGAACTTCTCTTACCCATTTGGGTTTTGGCACAGGTTCTTTCCCTACTATCGGTGCAGACGTGTTTTCCGGTAATGAACGGGAATTAAGCACGGTGTTGAACCGCCAGCGCTGCTCGGCAGACGCCCTTCAGAATAACATTGCGATGATTCGTCTAACACTATGGTACAACAGTATTTGAGAAATGATTCTAGGCTCTTGCGTCGTGCTTTCGGCAGCGCGCGAAAACCCTTGAGAAGCTTGTAAGCGAGGATTCGACCGCGCGATGAATGCGTTCCTCCAGATTCCATCAGGGAGCGAATCGGCTTGAGCCGACGACGGCTTGGGCTTATCGTCCTTCTCATCGGGAAGGTCTGTGGGCGCCGCGCGCGAGGTTGCTTCGGCAGGGGCAGTCGCGCGACAAATGTCCTTTCTGATGGCAATTGAAACAAAGCCCTTCTTTTCGGGCTGTCCAGGTTCATCGGTTGGCCGGCCCCTCCGTAGGTTATGCCGGTTCCATCTCGACGATCTTGTCGAGCGCTTGGGTCGTGAAGACGCTGCCGGCGCGACTGGGGGTTTCGCGGCTTGGGGGCCGGCTTGTGGGACTGACTGCACGAGGGTTCTTCTGGCGTTGGTAGTGCCTCTCTGGTTCTCATCCACGTTCGGCGATGCGCATGTCGCCGAGTACCGCTTTGGGACGTCTTCCGACTCAGGACCGCATCGAGGACTGGCTTCGGAGAGCTTCGTCGAGGTAGTCAATGAGAATCACTGACTGCGCGTCGAGCTGCTCCTGAAGTGCGCCGTACCCTGCAGCGGGAGGCGTCACATCTCGGCGCGTTCTGAATTCTCGAACGCTCATGCTTCCTGCTTCAGCTCCTTCAGCTTCTGCAAGGCGTCTGAGTGCCGGTCATGCGAAAATTGCTTGACCAGGCGTTCTTGGAAAACACCCCAATCCGCTCGTGCGAAATCAGTGCTTTCGAGATAGGCCTCGGCCCACTCTCCAGCTGATCCGCCCTGCATGTAGGACAGGACGAATGTGATCTTCGCTCGATCTGATCGGGAGCTTTTTGTGGTGATTCGCGAAGATGTTCAGCCTGATTTGCTTCCACCAGGCTTCCCAATCTTTCCGGCTTCCGTCGAAGGTGTCCGGCTTGTTTGCCAGACCATCGCGATCGCGTTCGTTATCGTCATCATCATCGTCGCGATCTCGATGTCCTCGACCTCCACCTCCGGGGCCGCCGCCTCGCCTCCGCCGTTACCTCCAAAGGAGGGTCCTCCGGCCGGCGGGCTCTCCGGTCGCTTGCCACCACTCATCTCATCTCCGAGCTCCGGGCCACGAATTCCACAACGCTGGCAGGTTGTTTTCCCGCTAGCGTGTGAACAAGGCTGCTCGGCGCATTCCTTGGTTACGGTCGTGCCTCCCAGGAAGTGGAAATAGATGAGTTTATTTCCCAGCAGTAAGCTGTTGTGATTCGAGTCGGCAGCATGAACAGGGCTCCTCGTAATCCGTCTCCAGGCCTGATGCGGTTAGAGTAGTGGTGGCCATTCGCGTCGGCTATGACCGAAAATTCGACGCGCTCGGTGTGGTCGGGTAGTAGGGCGTCTCCGTCGTCGTGGTCCTCGTTTTCTTTACTGGGCAACGACTTCTCGCCTTCGGATTCGGGGATGATAGGGGATGGAGCGCGTGGGGAATAGAAGTCAACCGGTAACGGCTGAGGGATGATTGCGGGAGTGGGTGGGTTGATACTGGTGTCGTCGGCTTTCACGTAGTATGAGGAGTATTTGCGCTTGTCTTCTAGGCTTACTGCGCAAACACTACACTTGACACTTGGATTAGTGTCCGTGTGAACACACTTTGGGTTGCGGCACGAGTACCACTTGTCGTCGTGCTTGGTAGATCGATCTCCGCGAGTCGTTGAAAGATGATGGGGTCGTCCTATACAAGGGCACGAGTCGCCTCCAGCCATACACGAGTGAAGCCTATTCTAGGCAACTTGCAATACTCTTCAACCGAAATGAAGAGTATACGAGGGTAGACGTTGTCTTAGAGGGATATTTACAGCTCGTACTACTACTGATATGGCTACGAGTTACCAGTGTTCTGCTGTTTGATCCCGCTGCGGTCTACCGACTTCTCGGTTGCAGCTTGACTCTAAGGGGCACTAGCCCAAGAGCGCCTGTCTCGCCTTCCGATTACCGCCTTTACTAGTTTCCCACACCCAAAGGTGCGCCCAAAGGTTCCCAGCCGATCAAAGAGCACCGGGTTAGGGTGTCTAAGGTACAGCTCTCCGAGATGAAGCTCGGAACCGTTGAGTTGGATCAGCGGGGTACTAATTGGGTAACTAGTCGCGTGTGCACGGGGTAACGACACAGGGGGATGGTCAATACCGAGGTTCACGGGCCGTTCCCTTCGCGGGTGATTACGGTCCGGTGTACTAGGGTCTAAACTCAATCTACACGATCCTCCTATACGAGGACGGACCGGGGCAGCGGGTGGGTGTTCTGGGTAGAGCGGGTGGAGCAACGAGAGATCGTCGCAGGGGTAGGATAGTCTCGAGCTTATGTCAACAACAACTAGTACAACTGTACCAGGTGCGACGCTCTCAACTGGGACGGAAGTAATGGTGCAGTCTCCGAGTAACTAGCTGGGGAACAGACCAGCTCGAGACTGGCTTTCTCTGTTGCAGACTGTAGCTACTTATACATGTGTAGTCCTAAACTGTACAGTACCACCCGGTATCCTCGTGTATGTACTAGAGCGGTCCAGAACAATAGAGAAACATACGGAAACCACGAGTATCGATGAAAGAACAATAGATAGGGGTAGAAGACAATGGAAATGAAAAGAATACCCTAGAGACGCCCAGAAGTTCATGACAGGTCTGGTGCCGGGTCCAGCATACCTAGCTTGCTCAAAAATCGGTCGCTTCTTCTCGTCTTTGTTGCATGCGCCTTCGCATCGAAGAAATAATCATGTTCCATGTCTCAACTTAGTGTCTACGATGTGTATTGGGTGAGCTACGACACGAAAGTTACCCGTGCCACCAAAACGTCCAAATTTGGCCGAAAAGGCGCTTGTCTCAGGTGCTTTGCAAACGACAGTAACAAAAGCCACAACAGTACGGTATGGGAGCCGGTTCGAACGCTGAGGAGTCCCAAGCCCGCTAATTGGGCTCTTCCCGCACAGTGAACGAGCAGGGTAAAGCACGGGAGCAATTGTACATATGGTGTGAAGGAAAATATCAAGGCTGCTAGTGCGTATCAACTGACTGGGTATGCGATGCATCTTTGGTGGAACTTCAGATTGCTTACCTTCTCTCGTGTAGACCTCAAGTTCTCTTCTGTGATCCTCAGATGACACCGACGTACTGAAGCGGCAACGGACAGAATATTTATAAACCTGACTCGTCTGTGTGGAAGTCTGACGGATATAGCAGCGGGGATGGACGGTACACGATACGCTCGAATTACGTAGTCCTGCCCAACTTGCTATCAGGCTGCAACTCGGCCTGATTCAAGCGTCGGCTTCTCCGAGTCCTGCAGCAGCGACTCGGGCCGCGTGGGAGCTTCTGCGGGTAGGTGAGTGTAGATGTTCAATGTCCACCCTCCCAAATATTATCTAACCACACGCTAGCTATACCAAGTCGAAGCCATGCTGGGAGATGCTCGATGTTCTTGAGCCAGCCAACCACTGGTGCCACGCCACATCCCTTTGCGTCCCTTCGCCTCGTGGGGGCGTATATGGGCGCCTGTATATTGCGCCATTCGTGATGTGATTGCGAACGGGAGCTCGGCACTGGTCGACCAATCCTCTCCGCCTCCTGGATCACTCGTGCCTCGCCAATTCGGATTGCAAGCTGGCTTCAATTCGGAATGAGAAGGCACTGGCCGAATCGCTCACCGACAATCGTCCCGCAGATATTGTCTTGCCGGACCTGCGCAAACAGAACTTGCCAGCAGAAGCAGGTCTACCCGACCGAAGCCGCCAGCAAGCACTCAATCATTGGACTGAGCCAAGAAGCTCGCGGGGAGACCAAGTGGGTACCTATGGAGCAACCTACGTCTTCGTGAGCCTTAACGGCCCTTGCAGGATGTCGTGAACCCGCCACCGGATAGCGACTCGTGGAGTGGATTGGACGGTGTCATTTACAATCCGCAGGAAAACAATTCGAACCATCCGCGGCAGTGCGTTCCAAACGAAGCCAGGCCTTCGCTGGGACGAGGGCAACGACATAATTCGGAATTCGACCTTGGCCAGCGGCGCGGTTCCTGGTATGTCCGCCCTATGGTCGGGCCTCCCGTGCTCTCGATCCCTCGGCCGAGGGAGATCTGTGGCTCTGCGGGTGTGCAATGTCACCTGCATCCGTGCTCTCGGGCGATCCATCGGGCCATGGCCAGCAGGGAAGATCCTGAAATCTTCCCGGCGGCGCCTCTCCACCTTTACAAAATGACTGGCTCGCCTCCAGCGGGGGCCGACCCACCTTTCACGATCTGTTATGACCGCTAACGAGTGTACACGACTACTGCAGCCAGCAACGCGGGATGCCCAACCGTCGCAATGTCGGGATACGGATTATGTCCCTGGTCCGCTAGACCTACCGCGTTCCACCCGGTATGGCATCCTACTCGGAGTATGGATTGCGAACTTTCTATCCGTGAGTCGGCCCTTATTTTCTGCTGATGAGCACAAATCTCATCGATAATGTTATAGGCACTGAACACAACTATGGTTGCGACATGTATGCTCATCTGTACAATTTCTACCCTTGATTCATGTTAATGACGTGCTCCCCAGTGCTGTCTTCAATATCCTCCGACTTCCGCAAGTCGCACCAGGCAAGCTGGCTGGGCACAGCGTGAGCATTCTTAGGTACAACCCATAAGACACGTTTCGCTGACTATACCCCGCCACAGATACCTGCTTGCCACATGTACGTTCACGCCTCTTTACGGACGACTGTGCACCGCCATGGGAGCGGCGCGCGGCGAATCAGACGGCTGTGTGGTTCGCCGCCCTGGGCACCGCGGCATGCGGGCTTTCGAACAGTATGGAGATGCTGATAGCGGCGCGGTTTGTGAGTATGGGAATGCCGCGTGTCTCGTCTTATGGCTGAACACTGGGCAGGTCGCGGGCATGGGTGGAGGCGGCGTCTTCACGACTGCGTCGTAAGTATCCGTGTGGAAGCGCACATCGATAAAAAGCTAACGTCGTTCGTAATGACAGAATTATTACTTGCGACATGTACAGCATGCGGGTAAGCACGGAAAACAAATCTGACGCTGTCTTGTTAAACCCTGATTATTTGGTTATCCAGTCCAGAGGCATCACGCAAGGCGTCGCTGCTGTCTTTGAGAGTGTGAGTACAGTGTTTCCTACTATTCAAAGCCGTCGCTGAAACGTCGGCGCAGTTAGGCATGGGTCTTGGTGGGCCTTTGGGCGGGATCATCAGTGACCGGTGCGTCCAATGACCTGTACAGTTCAAACTCAGTGGCTCACAGTCCATGGACAGATACGGCTGGCGATGGGCTTTCCTCATACAGCTACCGCTGTTTGGTCTCTCTCTTGCGCTCACTTATTGGAATCTTCACTACACTACCCCCGTGAGCACCCTATCTGTCGACGGGCCGCCAAACCTGGGTGTACTGACATCTTGTTTGCAGGGACGGGGTGCCAGCGCCAAAGAGATCCTGAAGAAGGTTGATTGGGGAGGAAGTTTCTCGCTTCTTGGCGCGGTAAGCAGGAGTTCTACGTGTGGCCAATTGTACTGGCGGGCTCACTCTCGTCCGTCCACGCAGGTTCTGTCGTTACTCGTGTTCCTGACGTCACGATTCAGCAATGAGCAGCCAGTAAGTCCGCCAGCCGTTGTCCCTTAGGTCGTCGTTGACACTGTTCTCTGCAGTGGTCTTCACCAGCGGTATATCTTCCTTTCGCTGGCTTCGTCCTTCTGTTCGTCGCGTTCTTCGTTATCGAGAGGTGGTTCGCGGCCGCGCCCGTGCTGCCGCCGAGTCTCATGACGCAGCGCGTGCCGATGCTGGTCGGCGTCGCAAGCTTCATGGTGTCGATGTGCAACTTTGCGCTCATGTACAACCTCCCGACGTGGTTCCAGACGGTCATGCTCACGAGCGCGGGCGAGGCCGGCGCGCATCTCATCCCGAACGGTGTGTCGTTGTCGATGGGGTCTATGTTTGCTGGGTACGTGTTCTGTCCTGCCAGGGAGGGCGAAGATGTTGCAGAAGTGGCTGATGTGGTGATCGTAATGTAGATGGATTATGCACCGGACGGGACGGTATAGGACGCTTACTCTCGTGTGCGGGATTTTGCCATTCGTATCGACGATTATGATCAGCTCAATGACCGAGCATTCCCATCCGTTGTTGCTCTGGCTTGGCATAGTGTGTACACAGTCCTCCCTCAGTTATCCGTTCTCTAACACCTTGTGTTTAGTTCCCACTAGGATTCGGAAACGCCGTCGTCCTGCAGACCATGCTCAGTGCGTATCTCTGCGAACTGACCTACGCTCAATGCGCATATACTCATGTTTTTACAGTTGCGCTGCTCTCGCACATCCCTGACTCCGCGCTCGCGATCGGGATGGGTTTCAGCCAGCTCTGGCGTGGCATCGGCCAGGTCGGCGGCGTCGCACTCTCGGCTGCTATCTTCCAGTCGTCACTAAACACCGAGTTGCACAAGCGCATCTCCGGGCCTAACTCAGAACAGGCAAGTGTTTATTTGCGGCGTATCTATTGGTCGTATATTTCAGTGGCTAATTGGAACAATGTGCACAGTTGATTGCGGAGATTAGGCAATCCGCTACACTCGTCATCCGCCTCCCACCTGTCCTCCAGCGCGCGGCGCGCGATTCGTATGCGAGCAGCCTGCGCATGGTATTCATTGCCGCTGCATGCTCGACGTTCATCGCGTACCTCATCCGCTTCCCCGTATGTGCCCTTCTCCTTCGCTCCCGTGGCTCACACTCACCGTCGTGCATTGCCCAGGTCCCCGACAAAAATCTGGAAGACGCACCCACGCCGGCGAAGCAGCTGCCGCCGAGCGAGCCTCAGTCCCCGGAGGCATCCGAGAGTCCGTTCCTCGAGGACCACGACCACGAGCATTATCGTGATGAGGACTGGGAGAGCGAAGATGACACGCTTTACGCCGCACCCCACAGCAGGCGCATCTCGGCGTATGAACCGGGGATTGTGACGGGTGTTGGCATTGCGGACATGCGCGAAGCGGACAGTGAAACTCAGAAACCGCGTAACTTGATCAACGGGTCGTCAGAGGCATGAGAGAGTGTGGAATCTGTCCATAGCGTTCTTCTCCAAAATTATGTGTAGCATACTGTATAATCAACCCTGTGTATATTACTGCAAGTCCGAGAGCGCCCTGCGCGAGTGAATGGTACTGTGTGGTCAATGCGAGCTTGTCACGAAAAGTGAGGATAGTCCAAGTGGCCCCAGGCTCGCTGGCTCAAGATGTGTCCTGCTATCGGTAGCCCGCGCCGCCCGCTTGCATGTATCCGACTTGCTGCTCTAATTGGTGAATCGTGTCGTGCAGCTCTGTTATGCTCTGCGTCGTCGCCAAGAACCTCGGGCTGGGCGGCATCGGCGCTCGGATGTGGGCCTGCACCCTACTGGTCTCGATCTCAGAATCGGCCAGCATCTCAGCGAGGTCCTGCGCTTGGGCCGTTGACAGCGTTGGGAGTTTCGTGAGGCTTCGTGCCGCGAGGCCGGCGGCGTAGGCCTGTATATCCTGCTGCGCGCTGGCGAGCCGCGTGCGCGCGTGGTCGAGCTCGTCGTTCAACCGTCGGAGAATGTTGTCGCTGGGGTGCTTTGCGAGGGCTTCCTCCCGAGCGTGCTCTATCAAAGCCATGCCTACAAGTTGTAGAAGAGTTCTCTCGTCCTGAGGTACATTGTCAGTGCAGGTGCGCCGGGGAACACCACAAAAATTCTCACCAGAGCGGCCGAACTTGAGGGTGCCGGGCCAGACATAGCTGCGTTTAGATGAATCCGTTGGAAAGCAAAACACGGGAGGGATGGTAGAGGTATGGAACCAGCTAGCACGCACACCCACCGTTGTTATACCTTTCAGTAGCGACCGCCGGTGGCCACTCAGCGCCATCGTGGCCACTGCACGTCACAATAGTCATTCATGCTTTGTGCGTTTGTCTGGAAGCCTAAGTATATAATGGCGCGAGTCGTGGACCAGCGCAGTGGTTGTCACGCACTCCTGGGCCACAACTCAAAAATTCAGTGGCGGATTCCCAAAGCGCCACCTTGGTAGCGTCACTAGAATGGTTGATAAGAAAACAATAGCGACGAACATCGGATATTGAAGGATAACGCTGCAGCCGTCGGATTGCATCTCGCCACAGATGCCAGTCACAAATGAACGAACGGCCGCATACATGCTTCACTAGCACACCTATCAGACCAAGTTAGTACTTCGCCACAGCTAAGTACAAGTGAAACTTACCGCGGGATCTGACAGATTAGCAGCGCCGCCGCGAACGTTCAACGTTCAAGGCCGGACCAGGACATAGCACAAAAATACATCCTAAGAGATGCCCGGGCCGGCCATTCGTTCGAACTTGTGAGACAGGAACACGGGCGCAGCACAGTTTAGAAGGTTGCCCAGCCAAATACTGGCGTTCGATAAAGAAATGGGTGGTGAGTTATGATACATGGCACGATTCAAAATTGCTAGCAGGCTGACCCAAGACACCTACACGGCACCTCGAATGAACGAGTGAGCCAGCGCATCCTTCGGCGTGAGTCGTTTCGCGGGATCCAAGGCGAGACACTTGTCCAGAAGATCAATGAAAGACATCAGGACCTTTGACTCGTCGTCCTTCAGTTTGGCCGATGCAGGTGGCATGAGCCTTTGGCGAAGGTCCCTTGAGGGCTTCGTAACGTGCAGTTGTTTCACGACATTCTATGCAAGCCATTGGTGAGCGTTCCGAAGAGAACAATCATAAAAATCCGAAGCACTTACCGAACCAGTAACCCTGTCACTCTCTACGCTTTGGAATGCGCCAAGGTCGTCGAAATACATGTTCCCAAACTGCGCCTTCTTGATCATCTTGGAATTGAACCGACCCTTCAGTTCCATCATGAGCAAGAGCATATGATTGTTGGAGCGTCCGGGGAAGAGGATCTTGCCGGTATACAGCTCATATAGAGTGCAACCAACCGACCACATGTCCAGCGCCGGGTCGTAAGGTACCCCGAGAACTACGGAAACCATCTCAATGAAATGTAAAAATGAGCTGAGAGCAATTGTACTCACTAATCTCAGGCGCTCTGTAGAAGCGACTGACAAGGTATGGCGTAATGTCATTCTCGGAAGCGTCGGAAGCCGAGCCCAAGTCACAAAGCTTGAGTAGTGTCTTCTGCTCATTGACCTGTAACACTTCTGTAAGCGAGTGAGCTTGATCACAATGTATGTAACGCACTAAAATGTTGTCAGGCTTGATATCAGCGTGCATGATGTTGCACTTGCGCAACAAACTCAAAGCTAAGAACAGCTGGTGCGCATAAGCTCGAACGGCACGAATGTTGAGACCAACGTCCTTGCCGAAACGCTTCACGACGTCTCGGAGGTTCATACTATCGAAGCAAATCAGCGGATGTAAGCGAAGACGTACAAGAATACTAACCTCATCGACTCGAACACGAGGCACAAGTGTCCTCGGTGTTCGAATGTGCGCTCCAACCGGACGATATGCTTCTTATCCTCCGGGTCCGCTTGTTTCAGCTTGTTGAGTATCTGAATCTCCTTCTGGCCAGCGCGATACATCGATTCCTGACACCGTATGATCTTGATGGCGACTTCATTGCCGGCCTCACCGACGTCGCCATTCAAAACACGAGCCTTGACGACATTAGCGAACATGCCCTTGCCCAGCGATGAGAAGACTTGATAACGACCGCCGTCGAGGTGTTCACCCAGGATTACTTGGTAGTAGCCTTCAGGATCCGCGGCAGAATCCAGCGTCGTTGTGACCAATGCAGGAGCAGCGGGTTTCTTCTGTACAGCACAATGAGATAGTCCACGATATACGTACAACTATGTTGACTTACCACGATCTTCTTGATTTTCTTGACCTTCTTCTCGGGCTTGACCGCCGCAAACATGTCGTCAACGTCGTCGTCGTCTTCCTCCTCGACCTCTTCCTCCTCAATCATTTCAACATCGGCATCGCCTGGACGTGCACCATTGACAATCTTTTGTTCGTCCTCTCGTCGATCGAAGTTAGGATCATAGTCGGCCGCCGACACCTGTTCGCCACCGTCTTGTGCTTGCGCTTTGTGCTGAGCGTCTTCTGCTTCGCCGTCCTTAGTGAGGTCAAACGTATCGGGGACAGGCGATGCCGACATAGACTCGCGCCGTGTAGCTGCGATTCCCATTATTAACACTAGTCTGCGGCAATGTGAACTGACTTACGAGGATTGTCGACGGACTCGGATGCGCTCGGTGTGAAAGAAAGGCCCGGAGTGGCGGCAACACTGTGTAGCTGAGATGGTGGATTAGAAACAGTGGATATTGCGGTGAGCGGTTCGGCCGCACTACTGGGTCCTGGAGAAGGTGTACCTGTCTGGCTCGTAGTGACGCTTGCGACACCCGCGTATTTGGCGAGTATGGCTTGCCGCTTGGCTCTTCGCGCAGCTAACGTGTCTTCAACAGGGGTGGGCTAGCGAGATCCAACTCAAGTTCTGGATCCAGTTGCGTCGCCTTCGAGGATTGTGTCGATCCTGCAGGTTTAACGGGTGGTAATTCACTTGTGCTCGGTCTCGGTGATATTCTGAAAGGAGTGATCAGCATATATCCGTAGAGACTGCTCTTACGATACTCACTCGCCTTCCTCCTTTTCTGAGTCATCATGTTGCGCTTCGGCGACGCCATTGCCATTGGGCTGGGTAGAGCTGTGTCGAGGTGGAGACCGATGTCTTGAGGAATCGCGCCGTCCATCATCCATTCGCGAGTAGTGATCTCTGTCTCGCTCATGCCTGCGATCCCTATTCCTGTCGTCCCTCCTTGCCCTATCCCTCGAGTAGTCCCTCGACCGCTTTCGGTTATGGTCTCTGTTCCTCGGCACATGCTCAGCCCTACGTCTGTCTGCACTAGACCGTCTATCCGACGCAGGCTTTCCGCGCGGAGATCTCAAGTGTACGTCTCTCCAGTCGCCGCGAGACTCCTCTCGCGGCCGTTTGCTGTGAAGGTCTTTCTCTGGACTTCCATCCCAAGGACGCTTGGAGCCTGAGGGAACGTTAGTCATTTTTCAAAGACTCTGGTTTACGGAGGGCCGCACGATGAAAACAAGACGAATTGTCGAGTTCGGATGTCTCCTCAACGGGTGACGGAGTGGTGGTGGCTGTGGACCAAGACAGCGAGCGGGCACCAGGACTTGATTTGCTCCTGTTTGCTCCTGTTTGCTAGATTAGATCGGGTCACTCACAACTTCGAAATCCTGAATAATTCTGAGTGAACGTTCCTGAGCTCGTATCAAGCTTGTATACTATCCAAATACTATGAGACTATGCCATCAATTATGCCGCCAAGCTACAGCAAGCAGAAGGTACATATTACAGCACAATATCCCGGAACGTAAGGTCATAAACAATATTTCATTAGCTAACCGATCATCTTTACTATCCAACACTATCCACCGTAAGCTCTCTGTTCTTCGTCGCCATTCGCAGCTTGTGCTCAATAATGACAGCAGAAAGCGCAATACTATCCATGATGTGTTCCGCAGAATCCAGAACATATATCACCGGCAGCACACGTGTTGCCGCGCCGTCTACACGGGTGAATGACCCGCGGTCGAGCCAAGCAATGGGGTCACTTGGCTCGGTGTCTGCATACAACTGCAAAGAGTGAGCAGTCAATATTTAAAAAATACAGCACAGGAAAATTTACAGCTATGTGGTTCCAATTGCGACGCTGCCAGGTGTAACTGCACCCATCAATAGTCATGGTAGCCGGCCTGCGAGACATGGGTGAGCGGAGAACAATTGGCGATAAACGTACGAAAGCTTACAGATCAGATAGTTTTGGCGTCTTTAGCCACCTACTCAGCTTCTTCTGCACGCCAGACACAGTTACGATATCGGGTAACAAGGTACGCCGACGTATGATGCCCACGACGGAGGGCTTTCCACCGTCAACGGTGCGATCAACTTGAGTATTCGTGGCGTATAAATCAGAATGCACCGTATAACGTAGCAAAGGTCCCACTCCTCTTGTAGATATTGTGGTATTATTGGTGCAGTCGTTGTAGAAGTAGAAGACTGTGTGGACGAGGTCATGTGGTTGACGAGCGAGGACGTCGACGAGGGTTGTTTGGGACTCCATCGGAGTAACAGGCTCACGGGTAGAGGGAGATATAGAAGAGTCTCAGGAAAGCGGCAGACGCAGGAAGCGAGGGGCAAATAGAGGTGGGGCAGAGGAGGCTGAAGAGTTTAGCGAGGCCTCCCCCGGCCCTTTTATACCTTGAACGCTACAACAGACGTGCCTCGTTGTCATCTAGTCGCCAACTAGTCGCGCCCCCATCGTGATTCGAGTCACAGCCATACGTGCCGGAGATCTAAGTCGGATGTACGACGCTTCCTGATGAATAGTGCGGCAAACTATGTGAGCGTTGGGCTACAAATAGCATCCATTAACGAGCTCACTTTCGGGCAGTTAGGACCACTCTCCGGTCGAACTTTGTCAGTAAGCCGCATACTGGGGTCATATGAGTGCTCTAGTTATGACTCCTTACCTGCTACCGGGCATTTTAGACATCAAGATAGCGGCTCCGATGATTATGACAAAGTTACGTTCGGTAGCGACAGTACTAGTGACTCTCGCGAGCTGTATGTCACTCGCAAACCCTGCAAAGGGTGGAAGTACAGATCAACGTTCACTGTAGCTTATTGTATATCGCGACGAAAGCGACTTACATCCTCGTTATAATATTATCGCAAGTACTGTACCGCGGATAGTAAGTAATATTGAGGTGGAGGTACAGACCGTGACTGCCGGAAGACTCCTGAAACTTGCCATATTCGAACTCCGCGCGCCGGCATCCAAATTAGGCATCTATCGTGGTTGGCGATCCGTGATCCGCTCCTTGCTTCGCGCGCGCATGTTGCTCAGCACCACATCTTCATCATAACTCAGACCCGCGCACTTTTGCCTCGTAACCTCTAGGAACCCAGCACAACTTCCAACTAATGTCGTCGCAGGATGTTCTCGCGCTCCTCGA
>JAKOGH010000228.1:0-45509 GCA_024811115.1 Terana coerulea
GATTGTCGCAGCACACTACCGCGGCAAAGGTCGACTCCGTGCTGCGATCTCTGTTCTGTCCGCCATGATCAACAGTGAGTCATTTCCGCGATTACCGCACCGCCCTCCATCATTGTGGTTGGGTATATGCGCTTGTATACGGCTATCGCTGATACATTGACGTGATAGTCATGACGTCTCCCGCTGTCGGGCTCAGCAATGATGAGCTGCGGCCCACATATCTCATGCTAGCGGGTTGCCACACGGACTTGAACCGCCAGGCACGGAGGACCGACGGAGGCGACGCGGCGCTTGCCCAGGAGCATATGGCTAAGGCTCGAGAGTGTTTGCAAGCTGTCTATGGCGCCGACGTCCCGCAGCGTCCGGGCGTTCTGTCTCACTCCGACGTCCTTGGGAGTCTGCGAGGCCCAGCCAAACCCCTCACAGACCACGCGCGCGACCCACCCCCTCTGGGACGAGCTAAACCCTCGGCCGACGACCGCTCTCGCGTGGAGATCTTGCAGCGCGAGGTCCAGTCTTTGAGGGACAAGCAGACTCATCAGCAGACTAAGCTTACCTCTACTTGCGAGGCCAATCGTCGGCTGGAGGAAATGCTGGCGGAGGAACGAGCCCTTCGCCACGGGGCCCAGCACGACCTCGAGGAGGCAAACGCCGAGCTTCAGGCCGCTCGCCGAGGTGCGAAGTACGCGGTGGACCAGTGCAAGCTGGAGGTTCAGACTCGCCGGCACGCCGAGCGGAGGGTGGAAGAGCTTGGGCGGGCGCTTGACGATCTTCAGCGCGAGCTCGCCGGGGCCCGCAGGGAGGGCGATGAGAAAGAACGGAAGGCCAGGGATACGTTGGCTCGTCTGGGCGCGCTGGCCAAGCGGGCCGCGCAAGGTGACTTCGACGATCCGTTCTCGCCTGGCCCTCAGCCGGGCCCGTCGGCTTCCACCTCCTCTGGGTACTGCGGGCCGCCACTGAAACGACAGAGGAACGACAGCGACTCCCAGTCTTCCTCTGGCAGGTATCCTTGCGGCCCACCGAGTCAACGAACCATGGATTACTAAGCTTGCGTCTTGGGCGGGTTCGGGCGGGTTCGTGACAGCGGGCTTGTATGTACTAGGAATTGAACGGTAACGGCACTCCTCCATACCTCTTCGAGTAGGAGATCATCATTACATCGAGCATATTTTCGTTGACCGTCATTTTAGTTCCAGTGGAATTTGTATATGACATCGCTTTGGAGAAGCTTGGAAGAGGCAGGCAGCTCCGTCTTTACGTGCGGCGGCAGGCCGCCTAACCCCTACGTCGGCTTCGAAGGTTTACCCGTACTTCGAGCTCTCCGTCTTGATGAAATACGTGGAAGATACTTGAGCAGCATACGAAGGTCCTTTTTCGGTATCGAGCTAAGACACCGAGCGATTCACTAGCGCTTGGGCTTCCTTCACGGGCTACTGGACGAAAACATGCACCAGGGCTTAACCCGTGCCAGTTGGAACACATAGCAACCATCCATAATTTTTGACAGAAGCCCTGTAAGGCAGGTCTATTTCGGTTAATATCCTGTGTGAGGGTGTACTGAACTTCATGATACGTGAACCTATCAGACGGCCATTTCGTACGGGTGGCCGTGCTCTCCCGACGTCGCGGGAATCCGGTCGTCGCACTTGTCCAGCAAGCTATAGTAGGCCGTCAAAAGTCGGCATTCGCACCATGTCTGATCCGTTGGCAGGATGCGTCTCGGTGTCTTGAGGAGGTAGGTTGCGAGCGAAGTGTCGGTTGATATTTGCCTCCAGTACCCCGACAGGTCGTCGGATCAAACCATGAACAAGAATTTCAGGAAAGCATGGCTGGAACGGGCATCAGTGAGTCAATTTCTTTTCTACTATACCATTACCCAAGAAGGTTTCTGCCTGTAAGGCCGGAGCCACACGTTTGAAATCTTCGGAATCGCCTCAGAAGCGCGGGCACAACAAACCATCACACCTGCCTGTTTAGAGCGGCTGTCACGCTGCGTGACATAGTTGTCCTTCTCGCCGTGGGCCACGGGAAGCGAACCCTGTTCAATGCTCAAACGTTCACATCTTGTTCAGATCTTACGTACCTATAAAGTGAGTGCCCCATAAGTCTTTCACCGTATATAAACCTTTGACGCTACAAACGACAGAGTGAATGCTTCTGTCATGATTCGGCACTGCCAAGCTGTGCTGTGAACCGAGCTACTGGCAGCTTCAAGGCCTCAAAGCTGCCTGAGCGCGAATCAGATTGATATGTATAGGTGATGTTGCCCTACTGTGTAATTGATATGGCTTGCATACTACTAGAGCCGCAAATACGTACAGAACTGTTGCGCGAATGCAGTAGTCTTCGGAAGAAATAGGAGGTGAAGCGGTAGCGCTGGCCTGAGTTGCATTCCTCCTACCATCTGTCCTGAACGGTACGCATTTCGTAAATGTTGTCTTTTGATGTGCGAAGCATAACACCCAATCATATATCTATCACACAGGTTTCATTCTACTGCCGCAAATGGCAGAGATGCGAGAGCCGATGATTCTCGGACCACCGTTGGTGACTGGTGGACAACACTTTCAAGTTCTCTCAACGCCAAGGATGCTGAACACACATAGCTTGTCGGAACCGCTTCGTATTCGGAGCTAGACGTGCAAACTTGGCACAACTAAACAATCCGAAGTCCAACCGCGCCGTTAGCACGGTATCAACCAGTCCAAACAGCCGGTGGTCTCTTGCTGCCGATGTCATGATTCATGCGTGCCGGGATTGTGCATATGGGCAGGGCCGTTACAGAAGGCACCAACTTGACTGTGGTAGTCATCATGGCTGTTCAGCAACGCAGGGTGGCGTCTGATCGCACATATCACTGAGTGGAAGTACGGACGCAACTGTAGGTTTGCCTGCTATTGCCGTCCATAGGGGTTGTTCGCGGCACCGGCAATGTGATATCTCAACGCGACAGCAGTCCAATTCGTACCTGGAGGCAACGGATCCGACTCCGGCTTGTGCAATAAGCTTGTCTTGGCGTTGTCTACTACCAAGACTGCTCGGTAGCGGCGACGCACTGAGTATCCTATAGTCGGGTGATCTTTTCACACGCAGAGCATCCACATACCTCCGGAGTAGCTGACTTCTTAGGCATTGTGCTAGCACGAAACGCAATCAAGAATAGATATAGAGCTCTGGACAGTATCACAAGACTATGTATAGTATACAACTTGATCGGTATCATTACCCGCTGCGCCTACGCCTGGTAAGGACTAGCGTGCATTCACCGTCTTCCCACAGACTCTATACGAAGGTTGAAACCGCAAGAGTCCGAGTGGCGAAGCATTCCGCGAAGCCACCGCAGTGCCTAGCGATACTCCGCTCCACAGTCGCCAATGGTAGTAATCAATCGCCGCCCGCTGCTTCGGTCCAGGACGGCCTCGATGGCGGCCTTGTCGGCGTCATCCAGCTTCAAGTCCATAACTTTCTGGTTGTCGTCCGCGTGATCAGTGATGCCCATACGGGCCCCTGTGCGAGTGCATGCTCAGTACGTAAGTGGTTGCCCGGCGCACCCGTCAGCCGCACGCACCGATGATGACGGCGCCGACGCAAGGGTGGTCCAACACCCAGCGGGTGGCGACATTTGCAATGCTCGCACCGCCGTGGCGGTCGCCAACGGAGCGCAGCACGCCCAGCAGCTCCTGAAACAGCGGCCAGTCGCCCCAGGCCTTCACGATCATATCGAGGTACTAAAAGGAGGGTGAGCGGCGACCGCGGAGGTGGAGAGCGTTGCGATCCTGACCTTGCGCTGAGACGGGGTAAGGTTCCCCGCGTACAGGTCGGGCTCTGCCACCCCGAACCACTTATCGGCTAGGAACCCGCCGCACTGAGTAAGGACGTCAGGATGGCTCATTGTTGAGGCAGAGGCACGGGCCGGGGCTCACCAGAGTTCCATACGTCAAGAGCTTCACGTTGTGCTTGTCACACACATCGGCCATACCATGCAATGGCCTGGTGTCGATGAGTGAGAACTGTAGCGAGGTCAGGTGGCGGTGGCACAACCCATAGAAAAATTTACATGCCTGTATTTGGTTCGATACGATAGAGCCTGGGCCGAGAGAAGCACATATTTCGTCCGTGTGAATGGCATCAAAGTTGCAGAGTCCTATGTTCGTGATTTTCCCTTCGGCTTGGAGATCCTGCAGATGACGCAAGGCGGTTAAGTAGCCTTTGTCGCTGTAGTCTTGCCAATGAAACTATCAAAGAATGTCAGTGCGGGCAACGGTGGTCCTTATGCTTAGGATGTCACATACCTGGAGAAGGTCGACGCTCGTACTGAGCGTGCGGTCCAAACGTTCCTGCACCGCCGCTTCGACGACGGCTCGCGTCGGGTTGATCTGCCGGAACACACACCACTTTGTTGCGCAGACGACGTTGTTGGGTGAGGAGAAGCTTTGCCTGAACTGGCCCTGTTACACCTTCTCTGAGTACGGCAGTGAAGCGGTAATCAACGCAGCAACCCACGAAGAGCAGCTCCGCACTGCCGTAATGATCAGCTGTCAGGCAGATTTACATGAGCATCATGGACGCGGGTGGACGTTGGTGGCTGCGCACATACCCTGCAATACAATGCAAACGTCCAGTCACAGCGCGGTCAGATCGGAGCGTGACCGTCTTCAATCAGAGCTTACCATGTCTACAGGAACGGCTGCGTCAGATGTGTGGCTCAGTCGTTGGCAAGGTCCACTCACCGAACGCGGTGTAGCCCAGCTCCGCGTACTGAGCCATGTGTCGTCGAATCTTCGGCGACGGCGCACTGCCCCAGGCGTTGCTCGAGAGCTGCCAGAGACCGTTCCACAGCCGTGGCACGACGAAAGGGCCGAGCTGAAAGGTCTCGAGACGGTGTTGTTCGGTGGACATGGTGTCTGTAGCTGCAGGTGAGAAGTCGAGATGGGCAGATGTGATGGTTGGAGGTGGTGGACATACATGGCCACTTTATATGATGACCATCTCTCTGCCGTCAGATGTATGATTGCAGGGCCGGATCATGGTACATTTGCGGTTCCCGCGAGCAGACCAATTCCTAGGTTGTGAGGGCTAACCGACCGACGACGGTCGCCCAGAAAGAGAAGAGCCTGTGCCCTCAAAGAGACCACTCGAGCGAATCCCGATAAGGAATCCGCTGACTAGTGTGAACACCGGAAAAGTCCGATGGATGGCGTGGCGTTATGAGGGGGGGAAACGGCGGGTGGCGTCTACACTGTGCCCATCTGAAGCCGGTACAACACAGTTCACTGATCCGGACTGCCAGAAGGCACTGCAAGAACCCAAGACCGCAGAAACTCCATGCGTCGCTGCTGAAGATGAAGAAGTGGGACTGGTCGGAAATGCGTTAATTCCAGCCGTGCGCGGGGATTTCCTTAGGTCGCCGCCGATCGTGTCATACAAAACTTAGGAACTCCGGCCATCCGCATCGCAGAGCGGCGCCGGCGACAATTACACATGCCAACAAGTGCCAGTGTTTGGACCTTTTGACACAGGGCCTGAACTACCTATGTCAGCCACCGTGGCGATGCAGACATGTCTCGACATATACCCATGTAGACTCACCCCATTTGTCTTAGACCGGCTGTAAATCAAGACGCCGGGGGAAGCCTGTGTCGATGCAGACTAGCGCATCTTGTCAGGCGTCCGTACCTGGGAGTCCATCGAGCCGACGTTGCACCCGCCCGGCTGCGCTACGCCCTGTCAGCCGATTTCTGATCAGCAGCGACGCTAGCTGGGGATAAATAGAGAAGGTCCACCCTCTTCTGGTCCATACACTCAATCACCCCCTTGCCCATCACCTCCCCTCACCACCACTCGTCATGCCCGCCCCTCAGACGACACACCAGACCCGCCATGAATCCAAAGGCAGCTTCGCCCATGTGTTAGTCCCGCCCATTACACACTTGCCGACTACGAGACTTACCAATTGCCTTCCGCAGGAACTTTGATGGTGGACAGCTTCCTGGCGAACGCTGAACTGGACGAGTAAGTCCTTGTGATCAGGGCTCCCAGACACTGTGCGTAACCCCGCACGCCCCTCTAGCTTACGCGCGATCGTGCGTGCGACACTCTCGAGTTGTCCGCCAAGTACGGCCACCGCGTTCACCGCCGCTGCCCGAAGACGCTTGACACAGTCGACTGCCAAGAACCCTACACCACCGTCCGCACTCTTCGCCCTGCGAGACAACGGGCTATCAGAGCCTTCCCTCGCGCTGGCTGGGGTCCTGCGGCGAGCGCGTGCGTTGTACGGGGCCGGCATGGGCTTTGCCAGCCTGAATGTTCTCGCTTCGGTCGTCCGGGACACCCTGGGGCTGCGGTGGAATATCGACGGCGAGACGGCGGATGAGCTCGCGGCGGTGGATGCCGATATTGCGCAAGCCTTGCAGAGCGCCAAGGAGGAGTTTGGGGGCGGCCGGGTGTCTGACGTGGAGGCCGCGCGTACAACACTGAGGGACCTGGAGGAGGTGCTGAGCGCGAGTTATGCCGACACGTCGAGTAGGGGTGGAGAGTTCTCCTTCGAGCGGGCTTTGGTGTCTGTCCAGCATTGGAAGCTGTAACACACATGCAAATCAGTGTATACTAGCACACATGTATTGTATTAAATCTCGATTCGGGCCATCAACCAAGACGCAATGCTTCCCTGAGAGATGAAATTCCACCGTCCGAGGACGTCATGGTGTCCTGCGTAGAGGAACCGTGGACCACGGGGGCGAGTGATTCCCGCGGCGGTGATTTAACCGCGTACCATGGGAAGTTCTTCCAGACGTGGGGAAATGATATAACCCACAGAGTCCAGCGCTGAATACGAGGAACAGGTCAGCGAATGCAAGAATGCAGGTACAGTAGGCATGGACGTACTGGAGCTTCCCGAGACTTTGATACGGAGAAGTCGGTCTCTTAGGAAAGGGTAGTAATGTATCACTGTCGCCATACCTATTGATAGTCGCTGTCTGCTTAAGTCGGGCTTTCCGTAAAGCGACGTTCGCACAACGGCAAAGGAAGGACAATCAATGAGGGAATCCCGTATACGCCGCACTACAATCAACGCTAGAAGTAGGGGTAAGTGAGAAGGGAACCAGTCAGCTGCCTGACGAACCGAGTCTGAGGGAATTGTGAAGGCTTACGAACCCCGCAATAACGCTACGGCGTATTAAATGCAAACCGAGCAAGGGTCTCGTGCGAGACATTCTGACAAAGCAAGGATGAGCAGGGCATACCAAGCATATGATAGCGACTATGCTTGCAGAGAATCAGAGTTCCGAAAAGTCGGTGATGCGCTTGCGTTGCTGCAGCCGTTTTTCTTCGGTGCCAGTAATGCTGGATGGCTTTCGGCTTGACGTGACCAAGAAGGGGGTATCTGCGGCTGCACATTCAGGGAGGGAGACGGCCGAACAGACTTGACTACGAATTGCGCATGTTCGCTGCAGATAGTCGGCCCGTGTTGACGTTTTGACCGCACAGCTGCTCTCTTGTTAAATCGCCGTATTGAGGTCCAGAGCAGCAGCGGATGAACGATGTAACGTACCGAATGGCAGAGGCACAAACACAACAGGGCGGGTGCACATGCCTTACAACAGGGCTAGCCTCCTAGGCCGATGACAGTCGGGACTGCCGAAAGTTTTGCGAGTACACCAAGCCAGGGCCGTCTGAAGGCCGCAAAAACTGCATGCCAGCAAAGCTGTTGTATGGTGATGCAGTTCACCTGCAGCTCAGAGCGCTGTGCCTAGGCCTGCAGGCATGACACCTCAGGTTGAATGGCGGCCCATTCAAGTTTCTCCCAACAAAGGTCTAGGACAGAAGGCGGAATGTCAGAAATCATCAATATATCGCGCCTCACTGGTAGCTGGTCGAACGGTGCAGAAGGTTGTTCGCCAGGCCATGTTTGGACAGGAAAGATTTCTACCACGTAGGGAGGAAGCGAAGCGTTCGTCGGAAAGGTAAGGTGCCTGGGGTCAGATTCCTTTGAAACTCCGACGCTGACGGAACAAGTCTGACCCGGATCACCCCGGTGCCCATCCAAATTGGGTTTACCAACTTCACCATGTTCAGCAACGACGCTCAGCGTTGCCCTCGCTGAATTGTATGCATACCCTCCTTCTTCGGCCGGTATCTGTGGGTTTCAAACTACCGACCATTCATCGTGTAGCCGGGTCTGTCTCCGGTCAGGCCGCAGCGCGAAATATGTTATTGGCAGCAATGCCGCGACCACAAGCTAAACTTACCCGCTCGAAGGGCTTATAGGAATCCGCCGATAAGTGGGGCACGTTTGCCCCACATTGCACTAGAGCACCTAATTGACCCACCTGCCTTTGCGCGCTCGGTGTTATTGGTGGGTATGTGCAACCCTTCTAGGTCATTCATGATTCAGGCGCTGAAACATTTTTAAGGCTAAGTCAACACTGCATTCTATTAGCCTTGTCGTATGAAGGCTGGATAAGCTCACTTATATATGTCAATCCCCACCGATCCTCTGCAGCCTCGTCAATACAGTCTCGCAACTCATAAACATGTCGAGTCCGACTCTATCCAGCTGTCGACTCTTTACGAGAATCTATTGAAGCTGTAAGCACCCGTAACGTCCCGCAACCATTCGCCGAATGACGCCGATGGTCTTTACAGTTGCAGGAATGACAAACATTGACTCGAGCGCTGCGATAGCCGAACAGTTCCGCTACCCCAGTCGCCTCCATAACTGATCGCTCGGTGTTGTGGGTACGGCATCTCCTGCGTGGGACGCCAAGATACACTTTACGGTCCTGAAATATGAAGGTTTGGCGTGAAGAGCACGTCAACTCTCAGCGGTCTCGCACATCACTCCTCGGGCCAATTACAGCTTTCGAAGGCATGCCCACCGCGGAGAGCGCTCGCCTTGGGATCTGGTCGGCTACACATTGACTCACCGGAGCTGGGAAGGCGTCCGCTCGACTTCGACAAGTTGACATGCGCAGAACGAGCTGATAGTTTTACAAACACGGACGGGTCTCAGCAGATCGAATTCTCAAGCTTCTAGGGTCCGCTTGCTCATGCGAGCCCTGCTTGATGCAAACTTCACCACGGCGCCGTACAGGGTTCGGCGCCATTGCAGATGACCGAGGTATCATCCCCAGTGGTCATCTGCTGTTGTGAGAAGCTCAATGCCACTTAAGCGTTGGGTGTATAGGCGAACAGCCTCGTGGGCTATAGCGAGAGGCGAGACTTTCTTGTATGGACGAGGTCTAGAATATAGCAGAGCCTCGTGTGCTGTCGGGGCGGGACCACCGCATACAAAACCCTGTCCATGTAAGTTGTTCTCGGTCTTTGGTCCTTGCCCCTTTCAGCGTCGAACGTGCACTTGTCGCTACGTAGTTCCGAAGGCTACTTGGCACATGCCAATGTTTTTAACCGCGTCCTTGTTTCCGATGTACCTTTGTAGGCGATTGCTCCCGTCGGTAGGTTAAGTCTCTTCGCTGCAGGAGGTGATATTAATTGATGTCTCCAGCGAGCCGTCCTTGTTTAGAGTCCATTGGCCGATAAGTTATAACAGTGCACCAGCCCGTCTAACCCGCTGACTGTTCACTGTTCAGTCATGACCGGAGTACATTCGGTTGGCACTAAATATATATCCTGCTGAGTCTCAACTATTCTCGGCAGATAAAGTCACAACTAGGCCTTCTTATACTGGTGCTACACACGTAGACTATATGTACTTAATTTATGTTGCTTGGTCGAATGGACAGCCCCACTGGCAGTTGGCGATCAGCGATGAAAAGATACTAATGCTTCTGGCTGTGCGCTGACCAGACACTTTTCTTTAGTACGCACACGCCTCTCACCGTCCAATATCAAATCACAATGGCTGTCCCCCAAATGTTGGAGCATACACGACTTATCTACCGTGAGCACGCCCACACATCTGCCAGACCGATGTCAAAGAGCTTCGCTACGATCTAAGTCGCTTTCCTAATAAGGATATTCGGACGCTGCCGAAGGCGGGAGGCAAAGGCCAGCTCGGCACGGACTCTCTCTCCGTCCCTAATCTCTGCTCCCACCGCCGCCCCTCACACCGGAGGACCACACAATATAGTGAATATACTAAGCTCAAAAGCATGCACGCGCACCGCCTCGAACAGCCTTCTCTTATGGGTGCATAGGAAGGACAACAGCGAATAAATGGGACGGCAGAACTAGCGCCCAGGCGACGGCCAGCATCCCCGTGGGGCCGCCGCGAGCTGGATGGCAACAGCTATTTCACCGCTTCGCCCGCTTTATAAAAGACTTCCACCACGCCGCAGCAGGGCTGCATATTTCTCTTTTCACTTTCACTTCCACCCCGCCGACGCTGTTCTTGCATTTTCACGATGTTCTCTCATTTCAAGGTGCTCTCGACCGTCGCGGTGGTCGCCGCAGGACTCGGCGTTTCAAGGGCTCAGTCGTGAGTCGTGCGTTCCGCAGGTCCGGTCGACTGAACTCTGACTTGTGGCTCCAGCATCTCTTCGCAGTGTGAGGGTGCACTGGCGGGCATTCTGACCGACTCCGGTGCCTCATGCCTCAACCCGACCGGCCTCCTGTCCGTGGTGACGGCCGTCCAGAAGAACTCGTCGCTCGTGCAGCCCATTGACTCGTGGACGCAAGGCATGTGCAACTCGTCGCCCTGCAGCAACGACACGCTGTCCACCATCGTCAGCCAAGTCGTCTCTGGGTGCCAGACGGAGATCGCCTCGTTCGGCATGGGGAACATCACAGCGGCTGAGCTGACCCCATTGGTGCAGCAATACTACCCGTCCGTGCGCCAGATGGCCTGCCTGCAGGAGTACGTCTATCTTTAGGCCGCGGGCAAGGGTTACTCAAACTGACGTGCGCCCGTGTGTTGTAGTACCACCAACAGCACGCTCTGCCCCACCGAAATCCTGACGAACCTGCAAAACTCGGTCACCGGCACCCTTACAGCAGATGTCATTGAACAATACGCCTCGCAGCTTGCCGCGGGCGACATCCCGAACGTGCCCTCCAGCGTCCTCTGCACGGACTGCACCAAGGGCTGGTTCAACATCGCCAAGCAGGCCGTCCCCGAGATCGCAAACGTCCAGAGCACCGTCTCCGGCGAGTGCGGGGCGAGCTTCGTCGGTACGTGGGATCCGCAGTCAATGGTATGGTCCTCAAACTGATCGATGCCGTGCCTCTGCTGCGGAATAGATGGCTCGACCCCCTCCGACATCAAGGCGTTCGGCACCAACTCGTCGGCTACGACCACCAACGGCGCAGCCTCCGCCACTGCCCACGGCACGATCGCTCTTTCTGCCCTCGTTCTGCTGTCGTCGGTCTTCGCTATACTCGCTTAATTGATCTTCACGGACGCTCGCGGGCCTTTGGTTACCGCTCTTATTATCGGACTCCTTACAGTGGACTTTATTGTATATACCGCCACGAATGTAGATCATGACGTAGGGTTCCGGACGTCCCTGCAGTGAGATGACAGTCGGCATGTTACCTGGGCTTCTCACCAGCTCTAACAGGCCAAACTGATCACGTTGAAAACAAGCCATACACAAGGTAATTATCAGCGGTTGTGACGCTACACAGGTATAGACTCTGAGTATAGAAAAGACGTTCAGCGTTGAGCCCAATAACCCAGAACGAAAAGAAATAGACGTAGCGCATAACTCCTCAGCTGGATTCTTCAACAGTGTGTTCTGGGTGCGAAGGAGATCTTCATCTCTCCCGTCTCGTTGTAGATGCCGTAGCCGGGCTCCATGTAGTCGGAGTAAATGTGCGCGAACCAGCCGACGCCACCCCCAGGCGCGGCTTTAAAGTACTCGCAGTGCTGGTCCAGCAAAACGAAGTAGTCCTGACGACATCTGTGAGCTGGGTTCAAGACACGTCAATGCAGCAATCCGATACTCACTTGCTCGTTCTGTATGTCGGAGACTGCTAGCGGACTATTCGGATGTTGGCTTGGCAGCGTAGCCGAAGAGAGCCAGCCATTCTACAGCACGGGCATTGGTAAGAGCAGCAGTGCACCATCAGAGAACGCTGACCTCGTCCAGATACATCTTCTTCCCGTCACCATGCGCGATGAACCAGTCAAGGTCCTCAGTGACCAACGGCCAAGAAGCGTTTGCTAAACGAAGCGAATGAGCATAAAAAGCCCATATATCTCACGGATCCATAGCTCACCAGTCGATGCCTTTGACGAGTAGAAAGGCAGTATGTGTATGTTGATGAAGTCGATGGCGTCGAGCACATCCTGCGCACCGCCGCGCTCTTGGTATCCATACGCGAGCTCGCTGACTGTGACGGGGATTTTCAGGCTCGAGAGGTTCTGCTTCGCCAGGATGACCTGCTCTGCCGAGCTGGTCGTGTGGAATCGCGTTGTCGTACAGCGGTTCTGAGCCAAACTGGACGCCCCGTGTCACGAATTTGGCAAGCGGGTTTGGCGTGTAGGGAAGCGAAGAGCGAGTCCCGTCTGCCGACCCAAACGTCGTCCCCGTCGAAGCCAAACTACACGAATATTGAGATCCATGCTTGCTTGGGCTGGATTTGAACTTACCCAGATAAGTGCGTGAACGCCGAGGTTGTTATTCCAGGCCGCTTCTACTATATCATCACTGCAGGGAAAACGGTCGGTTCGAAGATATTGAGTAAATACTGCAAATGCTCACTAGAAACCCTCATTATCGCAGAATCCATAGAGCCGGACGTAGCGACTTTGGAAGTGGTCCCGGATGTCGGCAAACTCCTTGTTCGAGCTGCTCTCGACTTTGACCTGGAAATATGTTGACGTCGAATATCAGAGTGAAATCTCAGCTGAATTCGCGTACAATCAGTGATTTCATAGCCGAATCCCACGAAGGCGTATTCAGTACTTGGATCGCACCACCAGTCCTTGGTGTCATTGGGCAAAGCCGAGGGCTTTTGAAAGTCGAGTGCAGGGAAACAACTCTGCCCGAGTGCACTGTTCGTGGGCGTAGCGGTGAGGTCGAGCTCGGCGGGCAGCGCAGAAACGGCAGCTGCGTTTGCAAGCAGGAGTCCGGAGATGAGAGCGAAGAGCGACATCCTTGCGTCGAGAGCCGCGAGGGCTTGCTGCCTGCAGCATGGTTTTAAGGAGAGATCGCTAGGACGCCCTCACGGATGCGTCCGGCGGAGAGGGTGTCCGAGAAGAGGGAAGCACGCAGTCCACCCCGCAGCTGCCATGTGCACATCTCAATCCAGACCGACTTGTGGCCTGCACAGAGACTTAAATGCCTATCCGACTGCCTTGAGCTCGTTGTCAGCTGCCGTCCAGATCAAAGTAATAGACACCCACCAGGTCGTCAAGCGGGCGGCATCATAAGCAGCACCTTCTGGAAAAGCTCACTAAAGGCTCTCCACAAGGTGTCGTTGTTTGGGTTAGACCTGATAGGAGAAGTCGAGTTCAACTCGAGGAACCTTGGCTATAGTTTGGGACAGAACGTCCTCCCGAAGTTAGATACGCGATAGGGACGCTCAAACCTCGACGTTTTGGCCTGTTGCACGCCCTGTTACAGTTCCTCTGCAAGCTCGAGAAACGTGCTGCAAACCAGTTGTAGGTCTGATCACCCTTAATTGGCGGTGATGCAGCACTCTGTTGCAGTTGGCGGGTTTTCGGCCGACACTAAGTGCTCAAAATGCGTGTGATGGCAGCTGTGATGCCAAGAGTAACGTCATGCTACTTACATAGGTATGAGTACAGATAAGATGTTCAGTGTTGAGCCCAATAACCCCGAAAGAAAGTGAGCGGATGCGGCGTATGATTCCCCAATTGGAATATTCAACAGTGTGTTCTTGGTGCAAAGGAGATCTTCATCTCTCCCGTCTCGTTGTAGATGCCGTAGCCGGGCTCCATGTAGTCGGAGTAGATGTGCGCGAACCAGCCGACGCCACCCCCAGGCGCCATTTTGAAGTCCTCGCAGTGCTGGTCTAGCAGAACGAAATAGTCCTGACGACATTTGTGAGCCGGGTTCAAGGCGTATTATTGGATAATCCGATACTCACATGCTCGTTCTGTATGTCGGAAACTGCCAGCGGACTATTCGGCTGTACGCTTGGCGAAGTCACAGAAGGCCAGCCGTTCTGTGACACGAGTCATTAGTAAGAGCACAAGTGCACCGTCAGAAAATGCTGACCTCGTCCAAATACATCTTCTTCCCATCCCCGCGCGCGATGAACCAGTCAAGGTCAGTGGTGACCAGCGGCCAAGAAGCATTTGCTACGCGAAGTAGATGAGTATAAAAAGTCTATGTATATCACATGTTCATAGCTCACCAGTCGATGCTTGCTGCGAGAAGAAAGGCAGCATGTGTATATTGATGAAGTCGACAGCGTCGAGCACGTCCTGCGCGCCGCCGCGCTCCTGGTATCCATACGCGAGTTCGCTGACTGTGACGGGAATATTCAGGCTCGAGAGATTTTGTTTCGCCAAGATGACCTGCTCTGCGAGCTGGTCGTGGGGCAGCACGTTGTCGTACAGCGGTTCCGAGCCAAACTGGACGCCGCGAGTCACGAATTTGGCAAGCGGGTTTGCGTGTAGGGAAGCGAAGAGCGAGTCCCGCCTGCTGATCCAGATGTCGCTCCCGTCGAAGCCAAACTAAACAATCATTTAGATACATGCTTGCCCGAACCAATATTGAACTTACCCAGACAAGGGCGTGAACGCCGAGGTCGTTGTTCCAGGCCGCTTCTACTATGTCATCGCTGGAGGAAAACAGATTAGCTTGAAAATCACGCAAAAATGCCAAAGATACTTACTAGAAACCCTCGTTATCGCAGGCTCCATAGAGACGGATGTAGCGACTTTTGAAGTGATACCGGATATCGGCAAACTCCTTGTTGAGCTGCTCTCGACTTTGGCCTGGAGAGAATTTGCGTCAACTATCAGACTGCAGTCCAAGTTGTATTCACGTACAATCCGTCACTTCGTAGCTGAACCCCACGAAGGCATATTCCGTACTTGGGTCACACCACCAGTGCTTGTTATCCTTAGGCAAGAACAACGGTTTTGTGGAAGTCAAGCGCCGGGAAGCAGCTCGCCTCGAGGGCATCGTTTGCGGGCGTCGCGGTGAGGTTGAGCTCGACGGGCAGCGCAGAAACGACGGCTGCGCTCGCAAGTAGGATCCCGGAGACGAAGGTGGAGAGCGACATCTTTGCGTCGGCGAACCCGAGGGGCTTGCTGCCTGCAGCAAGGTTTTATGAAGAGATAACTAGGAAGCCCTCACGGAGGCGTCGGGCAGAGAGAGTGTTCGAGAAGGAAGGAGCACGCAGCCCTCCCGGCAGCTGACATGCGTGCATCTCAATCTAGGCCGACTTGTGGCCTGTACAAAGGCTAAAAATGCCTAGCCAACCACCTTGAACTTGTTGTCAGCCGCCGGTCCAGATCACAATAGCAGGCACCCACAAGGTCGTTAAGCAGGCGGTGTTATAGGCATCATCTTCTAAAAGGGGTTGTTGAAGGCTCTGCACAGGATGTCACTATTTTGGCCGTTCATGATAGGAGCTAGTGAGAGTTCAAGTGAAGGAACCTTGGCTGGAGTGCGGGACACCTCCTCCCGAGATTAGACGCGCGGTGTCACGCGAAGAGCTCGACCACAAGTCCGCATATTCTGCGCCAAAAACTGGTGCCGGCTTTGCTTCAGCTACCTACTCTGAGAAGTCATCCGCAATGAGAGAAGCAGTACGGAGGCATGCTGAACCACAAGGGTATCGTGCACATGATACCTATCATGAGCCCTGACCAGAGCGTTAAGTCTGAATCAGAACAGCGTCAGACGATTCCGACTGACTTCGAGAATTCATAGTTATCCGAAGATTACCAGCCCGGGGCCGTATTGACAGGTAGCGCACTCGTTCGACACGAGACGGAGGACCACGTACGGGCCGACGGGAGCCGGCGAAGCTCGAACAAAAAGTAAGGAATTGCTGCTGTGGGAATAGTCGGGTTTGAAGCTTTGAAGTCGGTTCGGTAAGTGCGTCCTGGTCGGGAGAACTGTCTTTCGCCAGTGGAGAAGCTGTAGCTGTCTTCACATAGTCGGGCCATGCTTAACCAAACCTAGACGGGACTTACCTGAATAGGGCGTGCTCTTTCGAACAGCGAAGGGGTGAATGAAAATGAGTGCACTGAAGGATGGTATCATATATGATGGCTCCGGGATTAGATCAGGTTTTTGGAAGGAGGAGTCCGGGTATTATGAGAGGTCCGAGGAGGTAATACTAGTGCTCTGCAGGAAGACCAAGAGGCAGCATGGTATCGTCACTAAGCTGCCTTCTCTCCCACGCAGTCTTTTCCAGCTGGATGCGGATCAGATTATGAACGGACTCAGAAAACTCGTGACGCACATGCTCAACAGCTTCCATAGAGGATAGCAGGTTCATGTGGTCGGGTGTTGCGCCTCGGTTCTGCATTTGGTAAGCAAAAATCATGATAGCACTCTTCGTGCCACATACCAAAGCAGTCTCGTCAAGCTCCCGGTAAGTGAGACGCAGATCGGCAGGTAGCTGACTTGGCAAAATAAGCACATGTACTGTGGGTGAAAATGGTCGGGAAGCAGCGGTTGCCTCCGACAAGTCCTGGACAGCGGGAGTAAATGTTGCGTCCAGAGTATTGACTCAAGTGTCGTGCTTACCTTGGCAATGTTCAGAGCTAGTCGGATGTCTCTGCGCTTGCCACGAGCATCGCTGCCAACGAGGACAAAGAACTCCCAGATGCAGTCCAAAATGTATACATGCTCCTGAAATCCGGATTCGTGGCCAAGAGAAGCTGGTGAAACAATCTAGAAAATGTCAACATATAACCATCGCATAACGACAAGCACTCACAGTTCGATCCTGGGCGTCTGCATCCACCAACCACGCCTTCGCAGGCACGGACTCAGACGTCGACTTCCATTTCCAGTAATCGGCTTTGGCGTATTCGCCTTCACCCAGGATGAGCCAGAACATCTCGTCTTCATCATCAGTGCCTTCCCTCAGCTCGATGACGCTGGAAGGATCCGATGACAGGCTCTGAGCGTACTTTAGCGCCGCCTCTTGCTCAACAGACGTCGAGCCACAGCCATGCCAGACGTAAAATGTCTCGAGCAGGGAGAGGCAGCAGCTAAATCCCGAGCACAAGTTTCGGATGTTCTACATCCATGTCAGGCGTTGTTCGACATAGACGAATGTCGGCACTTACGAGCTCCAGCTCGTCGATGTATACCATTCCGCTGAGCGATCGGACTAGGTGCATAGCTGTGTTTTCTCTTGACCAAAGAGCACGGGTGCCCTGTCAAGTAATCAGCCGCTAGTGCCCACGTGGAATAACCTGCGGATATGTACCTGTCTTATGGCGATCTGGCCGCCAAGACAAGACACCATTGCCGCAGGTTCGGCATGTTGCCTGACAGCAACCTGAGGAATTGGTTGTTAGTGGCTTGCTGAAAAATATGACAGCGTAAATGTACCAAGGGCGTGCTGTACCTCCTCGCCAGCTCCTGCAGTTTCTTCTCTTCCCGCTCTCCGCTCTGGGACTTGGAACCGCGCCAGGCCCAAACTTCCGTGTTGACAAGCCCGCTCGACTTGGTCTTGAAGCGATGGATCACCGCCAACACCTCCATGTCGTAGAAGACATTGGAGTCGGTCTCGATCGCGGCGGCGTTGTTCCCAGAAATAGACATGACATCCACGGATATTGATGTTACATCGGGATTTGGCTTGTACGTCGAAGGCTTGAAGTTCAGCAGCGGAGTAATGTCCACGGACGGTAGCGGCTCATCGTAATGATCTGAGTCGAACAGTAAGCTGACTAACTTGAAAGTGACCATGGGGGAATGCGCACCGAAGGTAACTGTACTGTCGTCGACTACCACAGGTTCTTCCAAATTCGTTTCCTCAGGAATAGCCGCACAATCCATTGCAGGTGCCTCATCTAACCGCTCAGTTGGCTGTAGTGCAGTCTCACTCTGAGGCAAGACTAACTCCGCAGCTAGCTCTGAGGGCTCGACGACTGGGATAGGTTCTTCTGGAAGGACCGGAGGTACTGAATGTCGCGGCAGGGTGTTCGCAGGTGAATGGATAGGCGTCTTCTCCTCGACAAGCGGCGGCATCATAAAGGCGGAGTACTTCTCGTAGCTCGACTTCCGTCTGTCGGGGGACACTGGGCTGGCAAGCCTATCGGCTGATCCCCAGCTGGAGATCATGGTCTGAACGTCCAGCTTTGGTGCCGAAGCTTCAAGAGGGGGTTCGAAGGCGTTTTTCTCTACCACCGGAGAAGCAGGCGCAGAATCATTGAGTCTTCTTTCTTGCTCTTCTTGCTCGTACAGCGCCGCGGCGACGTCCATGACAGTCGCCCTGTTGCCAGTGCTTGGAATACGGACATGCTTTGGACGCACAGGTTTTGCCGGCGATTTGGGAACTATTTCGTGTTCCGGCGCTTTGGGTTGTGGTGGAGGAATAACGACGGCCACGGCGGGAGGTGGGTCGTCGAGGGGAAATGTACCCGTCTGCTTGCGCCAGTGGAGGGAGGGCTTGGATTCGGCTCTCGAGATTCTCTGGCAGGAGTGAGCACCGCGATGTCCGACGAAAGGGTTATGACGGAAACTGGGGGCGGAAGTGCGCCGGCGCCTTGTCGAGGGGTCACAGCAGCCGCATTCTCAATTCCGGCCCTGCTTGGCCCATTTGTGTCCGAAGTAGTATTGCTCAAAGGGGACTGTACGTGCGCTGTCTTCGCCTTACGGGGTTTACGCGCTCGATCCTTGGTCGGCTGTATAGCCAGAAAGAATCAGCCTCTGACAGTCATAAATCCATAGAATCAGAACAAAAACATCCAAGGAGAACATCAACCATGATAATCCGAAGGGTAGATCTATATTACCAAAATGAACGTACATGATTCAAGGGCTTCCCGCTATTCGCTCCCACAGACCTATCATGCGCAGCCTCTGACTCCACGGTCCCGCCTACACTTCTTGCTCTTGAACGTGCGCGTACGCGGAGTCCCATTTCATCAACATCGGGCGAAGCGGCGCGGCCGCGAGATGCTCTTGAGGACGGCCTGGACGGAGGGGCACTCGTAGGTGGATTGTCTCCTGTCTTGGTCGGCTTAATGTAGGAAATCATGGTCGTAGACGAGCCAAGGCCACGCTTCTGGGATACTGGGGGCTGTGGTTTGCCGCTTCGCTCTTTGCGGATGTCGGTCGAGGTACCTTGTCCGATGTTGTTGCATGCGCAATAGACGGAAGGGAAGCAACGGACTTGAGGCTCCTGCCAGTGTAATCAGGCTTGACGGCCTTGGCAGCATTGGGATTAAATGGGGTTGGCACTGGCGAGGACGATGTTGTCGAAGAATAGTCGGACGCTGATGATGGGTCGACCGTACGTGTCTTCCTTAACGGGACAGGTTTCGGGGAAATGATAGGGGGGTCGGGCTGTTGTTGAACTGCCACCTATCGAGAACGGATGCCTTCCGGGCGTATCCCTCTCCCTCTCGGGAGTTGTGGCGCTGGAAGAGCTGTTGCCTGCCTCGAGATGGCTACTTGCTTTGACGATATTTGCAACAAATCCGCGGCCCTGCAGCCTGCTGATGCTTGGGGTAGGATCCTTGGCGGCTGGTGGCTTCAGGAAAGCACCAGTTGCAGGCTGCCCAAGAGGGATCTGTGGACCCTGCAACGACTTTCGAGGGGTCGGCTGTATGGGTTTGGCCAGGCCAGTAGTGTGACTGGTGACTGGAGACTTCGAAGAGGAAGGTGAGGGAGAATAGCCAGCGGAGGGGGAAGATGGCTGATGGGTAGGTGTATGTGGCATAGGGAGAAACTGAAGTGCCTCGTGAAGGACTTGGTCGTGAGACGTGACTGGTAGGCGTTGTCGGCGTATGGCGGCCAGACGGAAACATGGTTTCTTCGAAGACACGTAGTCACCCGATACATTGTTGTACGTGGAAGTGGGGCGAGGGGAGACTTTCGCGACAGGAGAGTCCTTCGTAGGACTACTCGAGAGAGCCTGCGGAGGGACCAGTGGGCGTGCTCATCGTACGCTGCCTGGCGGACTGCCAGTGGTTGACTGGCGCAGCATTGATCTTCTCCGGGCTTGCTGAACGACGCTCTGGTGCACCTTCAGCGCGGGTAGGTCGTACATCCGTTACCGCAGGTGCGGGGCTTTTGATCCTAATGTTAGGCTGAGGGCTTGGGCTTTTGAGCGAAGGGCTCGGCTCTGGCTGACTCCGCCCTTTCACCGCCAATCCTGGCATAGCGACGCCTCCCCGACCGAACACAGGGTGTGGTGCGGTCGACGGCGCGCTGCTCAAATTGTGTCGGGTCGTGCGCATCCTGCTGAGGCGCATGTCTGTTCAAGCGAGGTCCGGTAGCGCGTCCACCCATGAACGCAGCCAAAGACATAGGTTCAGCGGATGCTTTACCATTGCTCGAAGATGAACCTGTATTCTTCGATGCGCCTGTACGAGCTTGACTTTCACCCATGAGCTTCCGCAGCGTATCCTCCTGAGTCCGTTGTTTGTCAATCGAGCTCGGAAAGCCTTCAGTCGTCGCAGAGCTTGGCGTATTGTCCTTCAAAGTCTTCGCGACGTCAGTACTAGCTACATATCCCGAAGTAGCCACCTCACTCATAAATTCATTAAGGCATAAGGAATAGACACATACATAAATCCACACTCATTCCTCGCCCAGTGCTCCTACGCATGCGCGCAATCCGAGATGCAGCAATCTCCTCTTCCAGTCTTCTTTTGTCTCCGCTTCCTCATCTTCATCTACCTGCCTCTGCAGAGCTTTGATCTTACTCGTCCATTCCGCTAGCCCACCATCCGGCTTCGCGGGCACGTCGACTGTGCGCCGTCGGGCAGCTGGATCAGCGCGGTCCATTTCGGACGTAGCAAGAGTAGGACGGAGTAACCAGACAGATCTGCAGGTGGGAGTAGTGGTTACGAGGCATTTGTTCTCGGGAACACGCAGAAGGCAGCAGGCGTAGCGACCCCGGCATCACTCGCGGTGGCAGTGATCGCCGCTAGCAGACCCCGAATACCCGGATTCGGCCTGGCGCCGGAATCGCCGCCCTTGCAATCACAAAGACCTTCAAGCCACTAGCCAGGACCTTCACCGCTGTCATTTGAGGTGAGCACTCATCATATTCTCTCATTTATTTCAATAATTAATCTTGCTTGAGGGAAGTTTTGAGTCACGGACATAGTTGCTCACCACCTGAGATGCATCCCCGCAACCCGTACGGGAGCGCCCCTGATTTCATTGCACTCGCGGACGTCTACCCTAGATTGAAACCTTGTGAGTAAGGTTGTAATTCATTTCGCAAGATAAGAAACCCACACTGGCTTAAACAGCATTATAAGGGGGCCACGCAGGGGCTTCCATAAACTTCCAGGATCAGGCGGCTCAGCGGTAAGCTCTAGGAATAAACATTGCGCAGAAAACTCAAATTTTAAATATAGCGCAGATGCCTCACACAGGCCTTGCTCGAACGAGACTTCAATTTAGCCGTGACTTTACCAGATGATCGGTTATGTCCTCCGGTGAGTGGAATGTGTCATCGTGCAATGACACGAACTGAGCTTGACATAGGTACCAAATAGGTATTTTGCACCTTTGAGAGGACTGGCTCCAGGAATGCCAACTCTTTACTAGGTTGAACTATATTCTGTGGCTGCAGGATGTGTTGGAAGCCATCAATACCCCTACATCTGATGGCAAGCTCGTGCGAGGCAACGACATGTAAGGACGCTTTCGCGCGTTCTACCTACCCACTGAAGTAATCCCAATGCAGCGGTACAGGAGCATCTGCCATTTACCCTCTGCTTGGATGCAGAATGGATCCGAGTTGGCGAGTCAAGGCTACCGAGGTGGACGACAAGTCTATTGCATACGCACGACAGAATGTCACAGCGAACAAGCTTGACGCTCGCATCGAAATTGTGAAGACCGAACGCTCTGGGGATATTTTCCCTGAGGTGATCTTTGAGTGAGTGCGCATTCTCAGGAGAGAACTTGAATCTTACGAAGCTGACAGGTCCGAGGGTTCTATTGACTTCACCATGTGCAACCCACCATTTTACGGTAGTAGAGAAGAAGTTATGAGCTCGGCGGAGGCAAGGAGGTCGGACCTAGCGCTGTGTGCACTGGTGCAGATACGGAAATGATAACTTCAGGTGGTGAGGTCGCTTTCGTAGGCCGGATGGTCCACGAGAGCCTGAAGCTCGGTATGCGATGTCGGTATGTTCAGACTGGATGTACACATGAATCACACGACCGCTCACCTTGTGGTTGGTTAGCTGGTATACGTCCATGCTTGGAAAGGCGTCTTCGCTTACAGCAATTGTTGCGCTACTGAAAGCCGAGAAGGTGAGTATTATACTACAGCGTGGGTGAGTTGCATAGGTGATATTCCATCGTCTAGATTGATAACTACGCCATTACCGAGTTTGTACAAGGCAAGACTCGAAGGTGGGCAGTCGCATGGACATTTGGAGATGTGCATTTGCCCGACGTAAGTATGCGTACACGGGAATTACGTGTCTGCTACATTGACAGTCATGATACTCTAGAATCTGGCCAGGATCCACAATCCCGCACTGCAGGGTATCATGCCTGTGAGGAATACCCTGCAACAGACATTCACACAATTCCGACGTCAGATAGACTTGGAAAGAAGTCTGTCTGGCGTCCTGGAAAACATTGAGGGTGTTTGTGTAGCAGGCAAGGATGACCATGGGATTCTCGTGTGTGCCTCACGGAACACTTGGTCGAGAGCAGCACGACGGCGGAAACTCGCAGCGATGGAAACAAATGCTGACTCAGAGCAGATGCTTCCTGCGTTATCGTGCCGGATACAATGCATTGACCCCGAACCGGATTCGCGAGGAGCAAGTAACAAACGTCTGACGTTGGAGTTTTCTGGGTTCGCGGCAAAGATCGTGGGTTGTTCGAAAGCTTCACGAGCCATGTCGCCAGGAAAATAGAACCAGGTGCACGCGTTCGTGATGTCAATATGTTGTAGTGGAACCTCCAAGGTGTAGATGTGCGGATGTGGAAAACAGAATGTATTGCGTCTAAGGAAGGTAGAGCTCAATGGTGCTCGCTGTGTGCGTGGTCTTCGTGCCCGTGACCGTGCGCTTCCCAAGGGTGACCACCCTGACCCAAGTCAGACCGATGTAGACAACATAGCGGAGACAAACGTACCAGAAGCTTTGCCCCATCCTTCCTGAGTAAACGGATAAGCGTCACGTATTGGCATAAAGACGGGTAGACGTACCTTGCGCGGTAGAAGATGAAGAACCACATTGTCGCACCAAGCGTGGTTGACAAGAACCTGTACTTGAAGCCCGGAAGGTGAGGGTGGAACCCTGAGCCAGAAGCTGTGGAAAGCACTTTCTTCAGTACGTCGACGAACATCATTAGGGATGATGGGACTGACGGTGTGCCCCGGCCATGTCGACGCAGAGAGGATGGAGGTAACTCGCGAACAGTCTAGCGCCCAAGAGGTGATCTCAGAGGCGTGTAATGGGCGTCTACTACATCTCCTTTCGCACTTCGCCGCCTTCAGCTCATATTGCTCTGACCGCGACATCGACGCGTCCGCCTCCTCCTTTGTCGCCGTTGAGCAAGGCATACGCCGCCAAAAATGGAGAGCAGAGCGGAGGGCAGGAAGAGGAAGCGCGACCACGACGATGATTCTTCGATTGTCACATTCTCTAAACCGCAGGGCATGGCTTTCGACTGCCTGCTTGGAGGTATATCCCGTTAATTATGAAGCAGGAATTTCAGAACTGACTAAAGCTTGAACCGTACGTCTAGAGTTATCTTTCTCTCAGTTCAAGGAGGTTGTGCAGAGCAAGCTGAGGCTGGAGCCTGGGTCGAAATGCCAACTGGTACAGGTCCGGGATGGTCTGGAGATCGGACTGGAGGATGGTGAGCTGTCCACATAGTCTTGTTTAACTCTGTGAAAAACTCAAAGGCATGTAGAGCGCGACTACGCTGCTTTTCGGGCTTACTCTCGCATTCAGCCTCTTCGACTGCTTGTTCGTGGTGAGAATCACGTCGAAGAACCGCGAACGTCTTCCACCCAAAATGAGGCTCGGTCGACCCATGCGGAGGTAAATTAAAAATACAATTACTCTACTTCTTAGCTTACGTTTCTAGTAGGGAACAACGAATGCTATAGCTGTTGCGGACCGCACGCCTTCCCATGCGCAAGCTCAACCTACGGTTGGTTCGTCGTCGCGAACGACGGACTCCGCGCTGCCCGAAGATAGAGAATCCTCGGCTCCTCCGCCGCCACGAAAGAAGCTCAAAGCTGGCAACGCTCTGCCGCAGTCTCAGCCACCTACGCGCGAGACTTCAGTTGCTGCGAGTTCCGAGGGGATTCCTCTCAAGAAAGTCAAGAGAAGGAAGAAGAAGCTGTCAGAAATGCTATCTCTTTCGTCTCCGGCTGATCAGTCCTCCAGCATCTCTGACAGCCACTCGGAGACTCTTGCCAGCTCTCCTTATGCTACCCAGGTTGGTTCACAACCCTCCACAAAGCGTAAGGTTGACTCGGCACCGGCAGCGACCGGCTCTTCGACTGCAGCTCCTGCCGCCACTAGTTCTTCAGCCTTCACTCAGCCTGCAGCGATTGAGGCCGCGAATGAGGAACCATCACGAAAGAAGAAGAGGAAGCAGACTGAGTTGGAGCAACTTCCTGGAGCTTCTCAGGCCGAGAGTTCACTTGTCGAGTCTCAATCTCAGAAGCCCAAGAAGAAGTCCAAGGCTACTCTACAGGAAGATGGTGCTGTTCCTCCCACCTTGACGACCATACATGCCGCCTCCAGCGAACCTACGCCAAGTTTCGCGTCTACCGAGCCCAAGGCGAAGAAGAAGTCGAAGAAGGCGGCGGATCCGATCGCTCCTGCCGAGCAGCCTGCTGCAGATGCTGCACCTAATACATCCATCTTACCGCCAGTTGCAGATGCACCTGTAAAACGCAAGAAAAGCAAGAAAGCCACGACGGAAGTGGAGGACGGTACCGCTGCTGGCATTTCTGCTGCGAATGTCCCCATTGCAAATCCAAATGAGCCTGTCGTCAGAGATAAACGTAAGAAGAAGGTAGATCCACCTCCAGCCCAGGCTCAGACGGTGTCCGAAGCTCCAGCACCAGCTTCCTGAGATGACGGATAAGCCGGCGAAAAAGAGGAAAAACAAGGCGCCACAGGTAGAAGATGCGGCTTTGGAGCCTGGCCCGTCTGCTGCATCCGCGGAAGTGGTAGCAGGTGCGAGTTCTTCAATCGTCGAGGTGTCTATATCATTGAACATGACGTCGATACAGAAGACGTGCCCCCGGCTCTGCCTGACAATGCTAGCGGTGAACAGAAGAGTGGTAAACAGAAAGGGAAAAATCAGAAGAAGGATCCTGCAGGTATGTTATCAACCATGCGTTCGCTCTTGGAATATTACCTGACGAAATACGTGAAGGGTCCAAGAAAGCAAAGGCAAAAGCTATCATCCTCAGCGCAGACCAGCTGCAGGAGGCCGTAGCTGCTTTGTTCGAGAAGAATTCGACCCCATCTGCTACCGAACCTAAGCTAGCCCATCAACCGGAGACTGCAGCGACTGTACCTGTTGCTACCACCTCGACCACAGCAGTCGGTGCTCCTACGAAGCAGAAGAAGAAAACTGCCAAGTCAAGACTGAGTACGACATGGGGACCAGCCGATCTAAGTGACGGAAGGGCCTCGCCGATTCCTTCATCCAGTACCGCACCAGCTCCGCCTCAAGAAACCACGATCGAACCTGCTTTGTCGACGGTGGCGAAGGTACCCGAAAAGACGAAGGGCAAGAAGAAAGCGGCGAAGTCCAGGGAGAAGCCGTGTCCTATCTGCCACCAGATACTTCCTCACTCACGCGCCGAATGTTCTGTCGTTACTGGCGGTTCTGCCTCTATCGAAAAGCGGCTCAACGAGATGAGACAGGAAGACGTCGATGCTGAGCTCCTGGCGGAAATGGAGGAACATCTGGATTCAGCGCGAGCACGGGACGCGCCGCCACCGCCTTCTGAGCCGAATGCTCTCACTTCTGTGCCCGAAGCTGTTCCTGACCCGCAGCCCGATGCGCAAAGTATTTCGCGTCCGCCGTCACCCGAGGTAGCCACTCCGTCGCTCTCTGCTTCTATTCCTGCCGGGTCGGCGATATCGGAGGTGCCTGTCCAAGGCCAAGACGAGGGGAGCAGTGACGAGAGTTCGAGTAGCGAAGATGAATCTCAGGACGACAGTCATCGACAGGCTCCACTCAAGTCCTCTTTTACTGCCCCGATGCTTCCCTCTTTTGACCCTACCGACTTCAGCCAGATGAGTGTTGAATCCCTGCTCCAAGGGCCCAAGTCGAAGAAGCGCGTAGCAGCCCAGATACCCGATAGCGACAGCGATGAGGAGTCTGACGAGGAGAGTGTCAAACTCGCCGCTGACGAAGAGGAAGAGGAAGACCGGGGACTCTCACAACGAATGCGTCGCCTGCAGAGGGCTGCCTCGTCCTCTGAGAGCGACATTGAGGCTGAAGATGAAGCTGCTTCGATAGGCGAAGTAGAAAAGGCCCAGATGACTGTTTCGCCCCCACCTATCAGTATCAAGACTGACCCCGAGCCAGCTGTAGAGGACTTGGAAGGATCTGTGAGTACAACTTTTCATGACAATTGTTGTCTCTGGGCCTAACACATTATAGAATTCAGTTGAGTTGTCCGAGCCGGCTGCAGCTGAAGAGTCTAACACCAGCGTTCCCGACGTCTCGGCGTCGGCGATACATGTAGACCCTGTCGAACTTCAAGACGCTCCGATGAAGGCCACCGAGGTCGAAGACCAGATGGATATCCTGTTGGTTGCACCTTCGTCACCAGCAGCGATCGCCGAAGAAGTGGACGATATCGTGCCTACTTCATATCCAGTTGAGGCAGGGGATGACACCGACGTTAGCATGGAAATCCCTTATCTCAACCCTCTTCCGGTAGCCGATGATGCAGACTTGGATTCAGACGCCACCGAACCCGAGCCATCTCAAGATGTCCCTCCTCCCGCCGAAGACGTTATGGAGGATGAGGAAGAGGCCGCACCTGCCCCGGTCATTGTTGAGGAGGTGCTCGCCGAAGAGCCCGAACTCCCCGCTCAGCGATCATCACGACACAGCTCTTCAGAGGATCCCGCAGATCCCATCGAGCCTGCTGAGGACCTGGCGGCAGCAATCGACATTTTCCTTGATGATCCCATTGAATTCGACCCTCCGATTGAAGACGGTGAAGGCGCGGCAACTTCGACGTCTACGCCAAAAGCTGGTACCAAGAGCCGCATGAAGAACAGACATGGCAAATTGCCCTCATCCGATGACGTTCTTCCAGAGTTTCTTCCACCGCGTACCTTGCGGCGGAGCCGTAGAGGTACTAGTCTGGCCTCTGAAGAGGTCCCCGTCGATGCTGAGGGACCTGAAGAAAAATCGGCGCCCGCAGCTGCTGAACCTACTCCCGCAACACAAGAAGTTACGCGCAAAACACCTTTGGAACAAAGCGCAACCCCATCACCCCAGCCTGCCGAACCTCCCGCTGCTCCTGCTCCTAAGCGTCGAGGTCGGCCTCCCTTGAAGACTGCGGAACAGAAGGCCCAGGAGGCTGCAGAGAAGCAGGCGGAAAAGAAGAAGAAAGCTGAGATGCGGGAAGCCGAAAAGCAGAGGAAGGCCACCGAGAAGGAAGAGAAAGCTCGTCAGAAGGCCGCCCTGAGCGCTGCGAAAGGGAAGAAGGTCGCCGGTAAGAGGGCTTCAAAGGCCGTCGAAGAAGACTATTTTTCCAAGGACGCCCCGCTTTCTGCTGCCTCTCAGGGTGCGGTCAGTCAAGCAGTCCCAAGCACGCCTGCGACGTCTCAACCTGTTGCAAAGCCTCAACCCTCAGTAGTCAAGTGGACTGTCCTCAGTGAAAGTCAAATGGAGCCGGATATGACCATGATCGACGAATTGCGCTCTTCAAGTCCCGGCCTTCTTCCTCAGGGGACACAACCGTCCGTCTCTTCTGCGAGCACCAGCAACCCTAGCCAGGATGTATTCGATGCGTCACACCTGGAGCCCAGCGCGTCGCGCGTTGAAGAGTCGGACGACGAGACGCCCACCGCCAAACCAAACGGCGACCACCCACCTCCGACTCCGCTATTCCTGCCGAACACCAGCCAGACTTTCGACTCCCCATCGGCATTGCTATACCTTCCTTCTTCACCTATTCGCGGCGACGTATCCGTAGCTTCTCAGTCCCAACCCCAATCTCAGCCTCAGCGGTCCCAGCCGAACGGCGTGGGCCCGTTCAAGAGGCCCGTTCGACCGATGTCAGCGTGGGCGGCCAAGACATCCACTCCCATTCGCCGCCTTTCCGATATTGCGAGTCAAAGGTTATTCTCTGGGCCTTCCGTATCGTCTAGGCGGCAGTCTGCCGCAAGCACGGCGACCGTGAATGACAAGCACACCAACATGTACGGCGATCGAGCAGATCAATCCGACTCGAGCAGCTCGGACTCGGAGGACGATGGGAAGAACGTGTCGCATATTCCCAAGAGCAGACGAGCCGGCGTGCAGAAGAAGGAATCGTTTGTCGAGTGATTTTTGTGGACTAGCGCTTTTTTGTCCGTCTGTTTTCTTGGTTGCGACGATTGCATTGCATATGCCTATCTTATGGACACCGCACACAAAATAATACCGAACGCCATCTTGGATACTATACGTATCATGTACTGTATATACATTGCGACTCGTTGTACTTGAGCCATACTTACACGCCTTGCTGCAGCCTAGCTGTAGCCTACTTATGAGAACTTACACCGGGCATTTTACCGAATTTGGATGTGCTTACATAACCAGGCTCTTGTGCCGCGCACACCGCGCCACGTCGAGTCTTGACACAACAACCGCATATTTACTCCATCCCATTCAGCGGTCTGAAACTATGGATACCGAGAATAAATCCTCCGATATGGATACGGCTGACGTAGGTACAAGCAGGCAACTAGGAGAGCTGTTCACGCTAATTTTCATCCCCTTTCATCGCAGATGCGCCTCAATTGGGACGTACTTACCGAGGTCATGTCATTTCTCGATAGACATGATGCGGCCCATATGTCGCGTACATGTCACACTCTGCTGCAACGAACTGCTCCTATGCTGCGAGGCCAAATCCGTCTTGGGGGCCCGGGCGTCACGGAGTTCAGGTCGTTCTGCTGGTTCATGATCAGGGTCCCCAGCCGCTTCCGCTACCTGCGCGACCTGGCCCTTCATATGTATCTTGATGAGGATATGCCGCAGATGGGCACGTTTGTCGCTCACATACTCAGGCGCGCCACCCAGCTGGATTCGTTGCGCTTCGGCAACAACGAAATCTTGGAGGTCCATGAAAGCATCCCCAGCTTGCTGTCTACCATGCCCAAACTTCGAACTCTAGAGGTAGAAGATATCACCGAAGACTCGCTGCCCATTTTGAACCGGATCCATGCTCCTGTAACAACTATCAATATCGGATTCTGCATGGATACCTTTCGGGATGACCCCCCCCGACCCATTGCCCTACCTCGACAGCTTCACGGATACCCTTGAATCCCTATCAATAACCTGGTGTAATTTTGAGAGCACTCACCTTGTGTTCTCACGGGTCACCAAACTCGACTTAACTTTTTGCTCATGGCCAGATCTGCGGTCCATCATTACCTGCTTGCCCAATGTCTGGGACCTGCACGTTTCGACAGAACGAGAGGATGAGGATGAAGAGTACGTTGGCGACCTGCGAAACCATAACCAGTTGTCTCATCTTGAGGTATCTTGGCCGTTCTTGCGGCGTCTCTCGGGCCAAGTCATCTGTTTATACATACTCGGCGTGCAATGCAAGGTCGGACATCTCGACATAGAGCATGTTAATGTGGACACTGTAGAGTCCAAGCCGCGCTAATTTCGCCGGGAGGACTGTTGAATTTCCCCGATTCACCAGGAAATCATGCTACATATGGTGAAACGAGTGTTCTTGGGAATTTCTCCCTCCGCCTGATGGTGGCGAAAGTTCCCCAGTCCGCCATATTTTCCGGGCGAAATTCCCCAGCGGGCGCTCCCCGAGATTCAAGCAGAAACTCCGCTAATTACGTAATCACATCTCAAGGGACGAAGCTTGCGACGCGCGTCCCTCCCTCCTCCACTTCATCGACATGGCTTGACGTGCGCCCCTCCCATCATCCATGTCTATCTTCATCTCTCAACTAGCCCAACCGACTTCAGACAATCAGTCTCGTGCTCTTGGTGTAGTAGGACGCTGGAGGTGAGTATCAAGATTGCTATGCACCACTTCTATGCTAATCAGCGTTCAAGTATGTAACCGGCTTATTCTGTGCTGGACGAAGACTGGTGCGTGTCGTGGATGTCTGACAGCTCAGTTATGAGCCCTGAGGGACAGTACACCTGAGGCATCTCGGAGGAGCTCTAAGAGGTCAATGGTACGTGGTGCATGAGTGTTGGTAGACTTTTGTACTAAACATCATCGCTCCAAGCCGTCATATGCTCGACCTTCTGGCAAGCGTCACAGGTGAGCATTCAAATACATGTTCTTGTCTGACATGTTGTTTGTTCTGTAGACTCTCTACTTGTGTAGTCATCCGAGGGCATGCAGCTGAGCAGTGAGCTCGACATCCTTGTGCGCTATTGCGCCGCACTACGGCTACCACCACATGTCGCTTTCATCTTGACAAGCTTATGTTTGACATAGAGCTCTCATGAATGCATGCCGTCATCCAAGGACATACAGCCGGCGCAGCAGGTATGTACCTGGGTCTTATTGGTTATGCAATGTTCTTACCCTCTTGGATTAGCCTCTCACATTGTTTGTATTCATCACGTCTTAGTGGTTGCCAGGTAGGAACTGGGGGCATATCTTATTCAAACCTGTGGCATGTGAGTTCCATTGATGGGTAGCCAGGTGTCCCGGAGGATGTTGTGTGGAGCACAGGGTGTATAGCAGTGTAAGCTGTGGATGCATGTAATGTAGTAGTCACCAGTATATTATGGATTTTCCTATTTTATGGGCATTTCCAACTAAAATAAGTGTGCAATTGAGGTGATACAAGCACAAAAATCGACAGGAACAGTATGGCTACCATGCTTTCGGGCTAAAACCGCTTGTTTCTGCCCTGTGAATCGGTCTGGTGAAAGGTCCAATTTTTCCGCCAAATTTCCCGCGGAGATTTTCACCCGTTTATCAGAGTGTAGACACCGGAAACCAGGCCACATTCATCGTCTAAGCACGGGAATTTCTCGGGTACCTTCCTGGCTAATTTCGCACGTCCTGAACACCACAGAGAGCAGGCCGATGACCCCAGGCTCATCAGAATTTTATACGACACACGTCCATCATCCCTGGACGTCAAGTTCTGGTCTCCCGAATGCGATCTGTCTCAGCTGGTAGTATTACTCTCTCCGGTGAGCGACACCTTGACTCGGTTGAAGATCCGAGTGTTGTTTTATGATATGGATTATGAGGATCCTAGCGAACAAGTTGTATGTATTCTCAAAGGTTGCATTCCGCCGCCGCCGATGAGCATTTTCATATAGACCGATATGTTCATATCGCTATCACCGTTCCCGTTGGTTTCACTTGATCTCACGGTCGCATGGAGGAGCGACAGGGGGCCCATCTGCGACCTTGGGGTCAGCAGCGACGGGAAATTTTATCGCATCTTTGTGCCCAAGTGTAGGTGGGAAGCGAGAGGGAATCGACCTCTGGACAACATCAACCTATCTGCGCTGGCAGAGCAGGCCATGCGCTGCATTCCGACTCTTCGGTTCATCAGCTTTTCGGTGAGGTCACGGCATGAGTATTTCGAAATTCGGGAGGTGGAACAGAACGCGACAGCGACAAAGCAGCCTGTGCGCCTTTCGAGCGCCGAGAATACGAAGTTACGTGAAGCAATCGATCAGGTCGTGTGAGGGGAGGATTCGAGGAAGGGGTTTCAAGTACCTTGGGAGAGCGTTGCATCATAGGCATACTCACGGCACGCACAAACTTCATTCTATCTGATGGGTGTAGTATATATACATGGCTTATAGATGATCTTATACATGATGGAGACTTTAGGCAAGCACTACTCTTTCCCACTGAACGGACAGGCATCAATGATTCTCCCCTTCCCTTGAACAGGTTACTTGTGTCCCTAGTACCTAGACTCCTCGTCGGGCTCGGAGGCTCACTGGCAGGCTATCGCGTGGGCGACGCTCAAAAAGCCCCGGTTCTGAGTGACTAGCTACTCGTATGAAGCGCCGCATTCTGGCGCACGCCCTTACATTATTTCGTAAAATCTCGGCAATAAAATGGTTGTATGGTAAGTATATGCTCCGTTGGCCAGTGTAAGCAGTAGACATAAGCAATTCTGGATTGGAATCGTTTGTTGAAATCCTGAAAACACGGCATACTCACGGCAAGTGGTGGTGGCGGCAATGCCATCATTCCGTACCGGCGTGGTGGCTCTCCAGTTCTCCTGAACGGACAGCTGTAGTCCCCACACTGAATGATACTTTGCTGGGATTCCAATGCGGAAAGCTGTTCGGAGGCATATTCTGAAATTTTCTGTATTTCAGCGACCTCAAGAAGGATTTAAAGCTCTGCTTTACTGTTGTTAACCCTCAGCGCTTCTTCCTCGACCGCATGTGCGCCGACCGGCGCTTGCAGCCACCATCAGCTCGACACCGTTTTCCCGCCTTTTTCCTGTCCTTCAGGATTTCAACAAACGATTCCAATTTAGAATTGCTTACGACTAGTGACATAGTCGCTCTCGGGCTCGATCCACATTGCCGCATTTTGGGTGCACATGTGATTGCATAATCCACCACTTCACGTAATCAAACTGAGGATTTGTTTCAGGCCGCAATCTCAGTTGTGAGCTAACTCTACTTGCTTTTTTTCCAGAGTCCGTATTCACCATATCCTCTGCAGCAATGTCATCTGAACTTGATGAAGCTAACGGAGATGTGAGTACACTAGATAAAATGCTTCGCATGCCGATCAATTTCTCCTCTCCACAGATTCGGACGCTGCCTGAACTGGGATGTCCTTACCGAGGTCATGACATCTCTCAAGAGAGCCGACGCAAGCCGCATGTTGCGCACTTGTCACACCCTGCTACAGCGAAGTTGCTCCTACCGTGCTGGAAGGTACAATCTACCTCAACAACATAACAAACTTTATCTCATTCTGCGGTTTCATGAAAAGAGACCACAAACGCTTTCGCCACCTACGAGATCTGCACCTTTCCGTTTATTTTCACGTAAACTTGCCGAGGGAGCAGCTGGGCAAACTTCTCGCCCGTGTGCTTAGGCGCGCATCAGAACTAAATTCGGCTGTACATCCATCGCCGACCTCCTCGAGTGCACGAGCACATCCCCGACCTTCTTTCTGCCATGACCAAGCTTCAAAGGTTCCACCTCAGAGATATCTCCGAGGAGTCACTCCCTATTCTCCATCGAATACATCCCCCGCGACGACCATCGACTTCAGGTTTGAAGGCCGCTCCTTCTTTGACACCCCCAACCCTTTGCCTTACCTCAGCAACTTCGAAGGACACCCTCGGAGTCCCTGGCTGGGGCACAGTGGCCGAGAGGTCTGTGTCCTTGGGCGGTCATAGCCGCCCTAAAGGCTGGGTGTTCGAGTCCTCTCTTGGTAAAGGATGTGCGAAAGATAATTATGGAAACTCGACCCACACGTGGCAGCATTGCTAATCCACATCCCGTGATACAAGCCCTCCCTTAGTAAAGGAGGTGCAAAAGAAGGCTACAGAAGCTTGTGTCACTCCCGGAAGGGAGTTGGCCCAAAAGGGTTTGCGACAGCCGGGGTCCCCAATTTGGGCTGTTCACTCCAAGGCATTGGGCTGCACGCTAAGCGGCAGAATTCCCTCTAAGTGCTGGAACAGTTCAAAGCCCGAAAGGGTCTGAAAAGATAGGGGGGCGATAAGAAGGGGAATCGTTGTGATAACAAGCCGACGTAATGACAGGCTACCCTCTCCCCAATTGCCGCCTGTGGGAATTGAGGGACATTAGTCACGGGCTAGGAGGGGTTGGCCTGAACAAGGCATGCGACCTCCCTAAATTAACTCCTGGGACACTATGGTCCAGGTCAACCGTGGCGAGACAGAGACTGAGGACATACTGGGAATCTGCGCCTGATGGCATCAGCAAACCATATGCCGAGAACGGGAAACTGGATAACCCTGGGCTAGGGTTTAAGTTGGCAGGGTTGATCCAGGGAAGGGTAACCTCCTGGGGACTTGTGACATCCAGCGAGCCGTGGCGGAAAGGGGCAGTCCCCTTCTCCCGGCCCGAGAGGTCTAAATCCTCTGTCAGTCCGATCTGTTCGGGCTTAAGTTGATACCTAGTGACGCATGTTGGCTAAGTTGAGTGACATGTGGTGGGCCTCGCAAGAGAACCCTCTGTACTGGAAGATCAATCTCCTGACCAGGAGAAGGTCGCCCAGTGCTGGTATAGCGGAGATGCGGAAACATGCGATTATATCCTATATGATTGCAAACTGTGAATGCGCCGCTTCATCAGAGAAGGAAACAAACAATTTACGGATAGGGAATTGTTTGATATAGCAAGGAGAAACGGAGAGCAAGGCACCATATTCAATGCCGATGCTCGATGTAGGGTCTTTGCATTCACGGAAGAAGACATCGCCCTCTTCCTGAAATTGAACCCGATGGTAGCCACATTCCAGTGGCTCGAACTCAGGAACAAATATACGATGATGAGCACAACGGAGTCCGGAAGAAAGACTCCCTGGCGGCTCTCAAGCAGACCTCCACGGAAGAATGCGCAGATTAGCGCGCTTCTCGTGGGACAAAGATCATGCTCCAGCTCTTCTCCGCAGGTGGGAGAGGGACAAGGAGATAGCGAACTGGGGTAAACTCGATCAAAACTTCGACCAGTGGTGGGGGTGGCACGCTGTCAACAGTATCCGGAAGGAGTTTGGATCAGACATAGACGAGGACAAGCTCCTCGTCGAGTTCGGTTGGGATTTGGACACTACTTTAGCGATCGAGGAGGATCTTTGGTTGCTCAAAGGTAGCGAGTGGATCGAAGGGAAAAGGCCAGGTTTATCGACCCGTTGCGCAAGTACCAGAAGCCCACTCATGTCCGAATGAAACGACCAAAGGCCAACATGTGGCTTGATCCTGTATGGGTACAGGGTAAGATATATGAGTACCGTAAGAGTGCTCATCCAGATTATGTAGGGCTATACGCCTACATGTAGTGCGGCATGGATTTTTCATTTCCTATGTGCGTAGGGGTTTCTCGAGTCTCGGGTTCAAACCCGGCTCTGGGCGGGGGTTTCTCGGGAGCATCGGGTTTTCGGGCCAGAGTGCCGCCGAAGGCCGCCCTTCCTGTCCGTAAGGGGGGAAGAAAAGGGCATCTATCCCAGAGGGGATGCCCCGGCGAGTCGACACCACGGACACACGGATTCACACTCAACGGACCCAGTAGATACAGATCTATTAGCACCGGAGCTCATGCGGTTCGTCCCGCGCTTCGTTAACAATACCAGATTTCAAAAAAAAAAAAAAAAAAGAGTCCCTGGCTGTAGGCTGGAGTCATTTTTAGACCACCGATATCGTATTTCCGCGTGTCACCCACCTCAACGTTGATCTTTGCTAGTCGCCAGTGTTGCGAGCCATCGTTACCAGTTTCCCCAATGTCCAGGAACTGGATTTCTGGACAGGGCGAGAGAACGAAACCGCAGACGGCCTTATGGACCTCCGAGTCGAGAACCAAGAATCTCAACTCCAAGTGTCCTGGAACTCCTTGGAGCATCTTTCGGGCTCAATCCCGTGCTTGTACGCCCTTGGTGTGCGATGCAAGGTCGCCCACCTCAGTGTAGGATGTTTCCACCGGGAGAATTCCGATGGCCCCATGCTCTTCAGTATACTCACCGATGCACGGCCATCCTCCCTTAATATCTCCCTCTGGTCACCTGAATGTGACCTGTCTCAGATGACAGGCTACCTTGCCCCTGTGAGGGATACCCTGACCCAGTTCAACGCCAAATTAGCATTCCACGGGGTGGAGTACGAGGACCCTAGCGACCGAGTTGTACGTATGCTCAGTATTTCATCTCGCTTTTGCTAACGCCTGTATTATAGCATGATCTTTTCACCTCGCTATCACCATTTCCCTGGTTGTACTTGACCTTCGGATTGAGTGGACGTGTGACAGGGAACCAGGCTTCGAATTCGAGACTCTCGATGGCGGAGAGACCGTTTGCATCATCCCCCTGCCGGAAGCAGTGTCAAGCCCCTCGACCAAATCAACCTCTTCGCTCTGGCGGAGCAAGCTATGCGCTCCATTCCAACGCTTCGATTTATCAGCTTTTGGGCCAGGCTGCGAGATGAATTTTCGAAATTCGGGAGGTGGAAGAAAACTCAACGAGGACAATGCAGCCCGTACCCTTATCGCGGAAGGAGAATACAGAGTTGCGTAAATCTCTTCGTCCTCTCATGTGAGCGAATGGGTAGAGAGGAATGTGCAGAGACTTCGGACGGAGTTACATAGGGATCTACCTGTGAATACACTCTTTGGCAGCTTGGGCTTGTATAGCTTACGGAAAATGCGGGATACAGGTTGGTATTGTCCTTCTCAGGAAAACAGACCAAACGCTAATTTCTTTTTTTTCGCAGACAGGGGGCTACCGTGTCTCAACGTTGAATCGTCCACTGTGCCACGCACTTGAAGCCTAATCCTCGGACCCTATGAGCGAGAGCATGAATGCCTATATTTACGCGCGTAGTCGACTGGTCGGCATTTGTCGAAAGGAGCTGTGAACTATCTCACTCGGCTGCGATCAGTCAACGTTGGAATATGCTGTATACGTATACACTTCGTCCACCGTAAGTTACAGCTCAGCGAAAGCCAAGATTTGGGCATGAAAACATGCAAACGTACTCCAGACTATGCGTAGAGCCCAGAGCTCTACATAATGTGGCTCACTATGCCTCGCACCCAGCGCCCACTCTCTTAAGGCTCAGCATTGCCCGCATATGGATTTATCAGCTTACATAATCCGTTTCGAATGGGAGTGACCACTGGCACCGCTGTGGACTAACTCAGCTTTCAACGTCTCGTTCGAGGGTAGCATGTCTGCTGCACTAATACATTTCGAGCACGCTGGGGCTCAGAACGCCGTGAGTGGTCTTATAGTGAATTATTTACATGCTGACTATCCCTTTCCTCCCAGATGCGCCTAAATTGGGACGTCCTCACGGAGGTTATGTCTTTTCTCGACAGAGAAGACGCGAGCCGCATGTCGCGAACATGCCATATGTTACTGCGCCAAGTTGCTCCAATCATGCTGGAAGGCAGAGTCTACCTTTCGGACGTCCACCAATTCATCTCGTTCTGCTGGTTCATGGCCCGAGACCGCAAACGCTTCCACTATCTACGCGACCTACAGATCACTTTTTATTTTTACGAGAATCTACCGGAAAAACAGCTGGGAAAATTCCTCGCTCGCATATTCAAGCATGCGTCCAAGCTGCACTCGCTCCACATTAGCCATCCAGAACTCCTCGAGGCGCACGAGCGCATCCCTGACTATATTTCGGCTATGCCGAAGCTTCGAAGCTTCCAGCTCTGGGACCTCACGGAGGAATTTCTTCACACTGTCCAGCGCATCCACGCTCCTGTGACAACTATGGATGCCAGGTTCAACAGCCCCATGGACACCCCGATCCATTGCCATACCTCAGCAATTTCAAGGACACGCTCGAGTCCCTGACCGTGGGCTATAGCTGTTTCGAAAGCACCGATGTCGTGTTCTCGCGCGTCACATGTCTCTTCCTGGACCTTTGCTCGTGGCCGATTCTGCGGGCCATCATCACCTGCTTTCCCAACGTTAAGGACCTACACATCTGGACTGGGCAGGAGCGCAATTCGGAAGAGGATTTGATTCAAGACCTACGGACTGAGAACCAGGAATCTCAACTCCAAGTGTCCTGGGGCTCCTTGCCACATCTTTCGGGCGCAGTTGACTGCTTGTACATGCTCGGCGTACAATGCAAAGTTGGTCATCTTCGCATAGGAAGCGTTTATCAGAAGACGTCCGAGGGTCCCAGGTTGACCAGGATTCTTTCAGACACTCGGCCGTCGTCCCTCGACATCTGCCTTTGGTTGCCCGAATGCGACCTGTCTCGGCTGGGAGAGACCCTTGCCCCTGCAAGGCACACTTTGACCCGCTTCGAAGCCAAATTGGAATTCCGCAGGATGGGCTATGAGAACCCCAGTTCTCAACTCGTACGTCTTACCTGAATTTGATTTTAACCCGGCTAACATCTACTTTTAGCACGATCTCTTTATATCGCTGTCGCCGTTTCCATTGATTACGCTTGACCTTAAGATCGAGTGGTCGCGCCACGCCTTAACTCGCCTCGTATTCACCGCCAGCAACGGCATGGAGAGCAACAATCCTGTAGGCGACATCAACCTGTCCGCTTTGGCGGAGCAAGCTATGAATTGCATCCCGACTCTTCAATTTGTCAGCCTTCAGGCCAGATCTCGAGAGGGATATTTTCAGATCCGGGAGGTGGAAGAAAACTCGACGATGGCCAGACAAGTTGTCCAATTGTCATGGGATGAGAATATCGAGCTGCGAAAATCTCTTGATCCGCTCATGTGAACAGAGGGATAAATAGGCACGATGCGGCAACTGCGGGCACTGTGACACGTAAGTCTAGTTTCGGACTTCATCTTACCTGTCAGTTTGGTTGAGCATGATTTACAGACGAGCGATGTAGATGCTGCTTTCTCTGGTCAACAGCTTCAGCTCTTTCCCATCGCGTACCATGTCACTATCTTGACTGCACTGAGCATGGTCGTGCTCCTCACCTCTCAATTGGCGCAAGATGTTTACCTCTGGACAGTTTCACAAGTCTCAGAATGTAAGGTGGAATGTGCAGCCAGACATGCCTCACTGAATGCAACAGTGGTCCATTGAACTCGGCAACGACATCATAGTACTAGTTGACGGGTCCTGTATTTCACAACAAGGTTATGCAGAGATCGGTGCAGGCGTGCAGAAAGCCTTGCTCATATTTCCGTGGCACTCCCGACTCAGAGCGTACGAATGGCGGAACATGCATTTCACTTCTTAACATCCGAGCAGACACGGCATTGTTCAAGGCAAGTTTCGTCAAGAACAAAGAGAGCAAGACATGACCATTCGAGGTAAAATTTGTTCCGTACAAGTACAGCCAAAGAAAGAGATATTGGAGTCAGAGATAGATTCAAGCAGCAGCCGCGATGGGCTGAGGTTGGGCGTTAGTCAACGTAGGCTCGACCTGTGAGGCACCCATCACGTCGGCTCCAGGCGTCTTGACTTGCAGCTTGTGCGCACGGCACTCGGCCAAGAAGTCGGTGAACATCTGTGGTGAATCTGAGTCAATGTTCAAGACAATGAAGGACTGAAAAAACATACCTCGATAGTATCAAGAGGACCACCGGCGCTCTCAGGGTGGAACTGCACACCCCAGACCTTCTTCCCCGACTCCGGCGTCGACTTGATGCCCTCGACGGACGAGTCGTTGCAGTTGATGAAGAACGGCTCCCAGCCGCGCGGGAACGGGTCCTGCAGCTTGAGCGCGTACTGGTGGTTCTGGCTCGTGACGTACACCCGTCCTGCCTTGATCGACCCCGACGACGCCAGCGCGAGGACGGGCTGGTTGTGCCCCCGGTTGCCGAACGTCATGCGGTACGCGTCGAGGCCCGCGGCGATCCCGATGACCTGGTGCCCCATGCAGATGCCGAACACGGGCCGGTCCCACTCCTGCAACGTCTTGCGCAGATGCAGCGCGGCCTCCATGCAGTGGTTCGGGTCGCCAGGCCCGTTGGAGAGGAATAGCCCGTCGAATTGGTCACGGACTTGGTTGAAGTCGAAGTTCCAGGGCAGAACGGTGACGGCGGCGCCACGGCGGACAAGTGAACGGAGGATATTGGCCTTCGCACCGAAGTCGAGGACGGCAATTTTGACATCGCCAGTGGGGTTGAGAGTATATGGCTCAGAGGTGGACGCCTGGGCAACCAGGTTCTCAGTCGTGGGATCCCAGTATTCTTCGGCGGCAGGCGCAGGCGCGGACGCGTCAGAACCAATGGCGAGGCGACCAAGGGTAGTCCCCTGGTCACGGAGAAGTGTGGTGATGGCGCGAGTGTCGACACCGGTGATGCCGGGTACGCCGTAGCGTTGACACCATTGCGACAGGGACTCGACGGCAGCGTGGTGGGAGAATTTCTCGGCAAGGTCGGCGACGACGACAGCGCTGCACTGGATGCCTTCGGACTCAAGATATACACCGACGTCGCGGGCATCGACGGGTGTTTTGTTATTTGGTACACCGTAGTTGCCGATGAGCGGTGTTGTGAAGACGAGGATTTGGCCGCGGTACGAGGGATCGGTCATTGACTCGGTGTCTGTGCAAGCACTCAGCACCAGTGACGAAACTAAATTGAAAATGGCACTTACATGATGTGATGGATGTGGAGAAGACCGTCTCTCCATAAATACTCTTCTGTGCACCAAAAGAACGGCCGACGAAAGACTGCCCAGTTTTGAGGTGAAGTACCGCTGGCAGTGAGGACGCGCCGGGCGTTGTTTGGGCATGGGTGGCGAATCCTCGGGAGAGGCGGGCAAGACGGATAAAATTACGAGCAATCATGTTGGTTGAGCTGCTTTAGTGGCTGAGGAGCGAGAAAACGAGGTCACTGAGATAACTGCAGGCAATTTGACAGACACGGTCAGTGACCACGACGCTTTCGTGTAAAGGCAAGACGTACTCGTCACGAGTACTTTGCGTGAAAGTCATGTACGAGCGGGGTCGCTCTGAGAAAAGAGTGAGCAGCTGAGCTAGCGAGGGCTGGTGGTGGTGGTGGTGAGTCAAGTTTGAGTCAACTCGCACGCGCGCTCGCCAAATTTTGCCAACTCCGCGTGCATGGCGAACGACATCATCCTTGCTTACTTCAGCGATGCGGGGGTATTAAGGCTTATTTCATTACTCTACTATCTAGTGCACGACAGATGAGGCGGGTAGCGCAAAACTACGGATATCAGGTACATTTCGATTCAAAAGCGAGGTCCGTAAATTTTTGGGTCGTGCGTGCGTGAGCGTCGTCTAAACATCCAAACCCCTCCGAATTGTCCATAAAAGAAAACAAGAACAGGTGTATCCAACTCCGATTACAGTTCCTGTGGATCCACATGTCAGTACATTTCAGAGGCTCAGGAGAAACTGGACGTACAATCAAGTTGAGGTTACCGGAAACCAGCCGGTTCTCGAGCACACAGCCGTCGGGGATGTCAATGCGCTGGCCCTCGTTCGCGACGACGATCACGGTGCCGCGCAAGGTGACGTTGCGACCAAAGTACACGTCGCCCGTAATCGTCAAGTGGTCGAGCTCGATGATCTTGGGGATCTTCTTGAACCGCTTCTGGAACTGCTGAATCTTCTTGAAGTGGTCGCCGAGCTTGATCACGGGCGTCGTCTCGAACATCCGCTGCGGGTTGATCGTGAGCTGGCCGTGCTGCAGCGAGTAGATGTCCGACTTGATGAGCAGCAGGTCGGAGCAACTCTTGACGGGCAGGAAGCGGCTACGCGGGACGTTGACACCGTGGCCGTTGCGGAAGAACTGGATGGCGTCACCGGCAGCGGTCTCGAGCTGGAGCACGGCCTGGCCGTCGTCGGTCGTCTTGGGGTTGACGATGATGTCGAGTTCCATCTCGCCGGCCTCCATGACCCGCTTGAGGGCTAGAACGACGGTCAGAAATGCCCGCACATGAGTGAATTGAAATGCGGACCTTTGAGGTTGATCCACAAGTTGTTGGTGTTGAAGATCTTGAACTTGCGGACAGACTTGAAGTCCTCAATGTGCTCGTTGGGGACCTGAGCGACCTCAAGCAGACGGATGGAACCATCGTAGTCAATGAGTGTACCACCCTTGACGTCGGCCTTGGTCTTGTCGGTGACCTCCATGATAAATTCGGCCTGGGTCTCGATCATGTGTGCCAAGATGCTCTCATCGACACTGGAAATTTTTCACAATCAGTCACTTGACAGAAGAATTGTAAGAATGTCGAATACTTACACAGCGCCCAAGTTATCCGAGTTGGAGACGAACAGGTGCTCCTTGCCCTCGGAGATGAGCTGATCGAGAACACCCGACTGGTAGAGCGCGTTGTACAAGTCACCGTGACCCGGCGGGTACCAGTTCTTCTTGTCGTCGTCTGCGCTCTTGGGGCACGGGAGGAGGGATTCCTTGAACATACGGGGGTAGCGCGATTGGTTGAAAGTGGTGATGCGAAGTTGCTGGTTCGCGTACTTCTTGATGATGCGGAGGGTGTCCTCGTGGGTGTTGAAGGAGGTCATGAGGATGAGGGGGACATCGACGCGGTTGGTCGTGTTCAAGTGCTCGATCTGGCGCACGGTCAAGTCAAGGAAAGTCATGTCGTCCTTGACCTCGAGGGCACTCTTCGCACCGGTCATACCTGGGGATAGTTAGGCGCCGTGGCAGGGAGGCAGGATGCAAAGCGTACCCATGGAAGTACCGAGACCACCGTTGACCTTGAGCACGGCGAGCTTGTTGAGGTTCTGGACGTTGCCCTTAGGCAGGTTGCTGTAGGGCACGATCTGCTCCTCGCCCGGCGACTTGATGCGGTCCCAGTCACTACGTCGCGTCGCGTCAGACAAAGCCAAAGTGAGCAAGATGGGGTGCGCACAGCTCCTGGGCGTGGGCCCGCTTGGCGAGGTAGCGCGTGAAGAGGTAGAAGAAGGACTGCATTTCGGTGTCGAATGCCTGGGATCGATGGGGGATCGGTGAGCGGCGTCACTACGAGAACGAGACGCGACGTACCTTCTTCGTCGCGGGGTCGCCGACGGTCTTGACGAGGTTGCTGATCTCGTTGCGCATGGCCTTGGCGGCGACGCCGGTCGTGGCGGTCTTGAAGTCCATCTGCGACTGGCCGCGCAGGCGGGCCGAGTCGCTCTTCGGCATGAGCGAGTCCATAACGGGGCTGCAGACGGGGATGAGCACGACGCGTCGGACGTCGAGGGGGACGTACTGGTTAATGTAGACGGGCCTGGTGGTGGTGGTGGAGATGAGTTGAGGGGCGGACTGGGTCCTGGTGAGTGGGGCCCTTGGGCGATGATGACGTTTATATATCTCTGGACTTTCTGGACGCGCGGGCAAGTCCGAAGATGGCTCCTCGAAAATGGGTTCACAGATCGATTTGCGCTGCCTGGACGGTAGATGATTATCCAGTTCCTCCCCAGGCCCTGCTGATCCGACAAAGAGAGAAAGACGGGCGAAGGCAGAGGTCGACTGGGTGACGGTCCCCGCCGCCGTTCTACTTCGCGGCTGCCACGACAAACGTGTGTGCATGCCTGGTGCATACGCAGCCCAAACCTGGCCCACGGGCTGCAATGAGGAAAGACCGACTATGCTCCCGCGTCGTCGCCCAACGTGCCTTTATAACTTCTCCTTCGCAATCACCACGTCTCTGATCAGAGCCAGAACAAATCGGGCGAGCGCAGGCACCGCTTCCCTGGCTCTGCCCACTTGGGCGGCGGGCCAGGCCTCCGCGCCGGAACAGTAGTCAAGGCGCCCTGTTTACCCGTCGACGATGCTTGGTTTTGTGCGCGAGCATCAGAGGCCATTGGCCGCCAGCACCCGGCGAGAACTCCCTCAAACTAACAGACACAGCAACAGGATTTTTGGTACAACCGCATGCACACTTACAGACGTCCCAGTCACCAGATCTCACGGTGTCAGCACACCGGCTTCAACACGCCTTCCTGCACCGATGCACGCAAAGCCAACAGTCAGGAGAACAACGCGAAACGACTGTGCGGACCGCCAGCGTGAGATGCTGGCCGATCGACGGGACTGGGCTCCGGAGGCACACACCCACGTCAAGTCAACGAGATGTCCGAGAGCCGTCTGATCATAGCCATTCATTCACGCACATCTACACTCTGAAGTCAAAGCGAACCTTACGGCACCATTAATACCAGCACAAGGACACCTGTCATCAAACGCAAAGTCAGCTACGATCACGGCGCCCTGGGCCAGAACGCGAGCGCACCTTCTCTACAGGAACATCCACCACGCGATGGCCACAAATAAGCCAACGGGCACCCATGCCACCGCGAGCACATCGTTCATGAAGCCACGGAGCAGTCCCGCTCGGCTCCGTTTCAGAAGCGCGTCTTGTCTGTCTCTGCGTCCCCGCAGATAAGAGAAGAGACGTCGCATTGAGTGGGCTTGCATGCTCCCGCAGAGGCTGGACAGCCAGTGTTGTCCGCGCTTGCTTTTCCTGCTGACTTTGATCCCGGGCGTGGGTGGCGGGAGAAGAAACCCACGATCGCTCTCGTTCGCGTCCTCGTCGTCGTCCACGACTGTGATACTAAGCGCAGGCGGCAGTGGCGGTCGCTCTGACCCCCAAAGATTGAGTTGTTCTTCGTCTGTGGGTGATCGCGTTTGCCGCGGCAGGCGTGGAGGTTTTGAATGTTGCACACGATACACATTGGACAACAAGAGCACCAGTAGACTGAAGGCGATGAGTGGGAGGTATACAGAGACGTAGATGCTAAGTTGGTCGGGTAGAAGGCATGGAGCGCCGTTCCATGTCTGGGAGCCTGCAGGCACGGATGACGGAGGCACAAGGGATAGTAGCTGAAAGCCTGGTTTGCGGACGCCCATGGCCATCGAGAAAGACTTGACGGTCACTTCCTTGACTGTGCCCGTTTCAGACAATGGGATGTCATCTGTCGCGGCAAGAGGGTGCAGATATTCACAGTAGTCATGATCGTCGCCGCTATGCGAAAGCATAAGGCACAAACAGTAATGGAAGCCGTCGGACTTACCTGAAGACTGCTACAGGACGCAGGCTTTCGAGCAGCAGCTGGGAAGCATGCACGCCCAGAGTGTTCTCGTAACCATATCCTGTGCCTTGACGAATGGTCCCCTTCTCTCGAAGAGGTCCACAAGACGCAGTCTCCGGGCGAGCGAGGGGTATATGCGTCAATAAAATGGTCGGCATGTCAGACTGTGCTGTACAGAGCATGCTAATCAGTATAAACCATCATGTCAGTAGCACAAGAGACGCACCTGTCGCAGCTGCCGACTCCTGGATGAATGCTATCGCACCTTCAGGCCTCCGGCTCGCCCAGCGCTGGTATGACATGCCCATCATGGCGCGCCGTAGGTCTTCATCGACCAGACTGGGCGCGTCGACCATGACAAACATGTGGCCACCGATGACGGCCCGCTGACTCAGTGGGCCGAAGTGAGCAATGTATCGTTCTTGGGCCTTACTCGAGAAGCCTGCCTCAGGGTTCCCTAATCTAATTCATGTTCTCAGAGCACCCTTGACACGCTGAAAGGTACTTACCCAACATCATGGTTCCCAGGAATATGGTATACTGGCATATTCTCGTCCATAGAAAATAT
>JAKOGH010000229.1:0-107169 GCA_024811115.1 Terana coerulea
CTTGGTTTTAGCTTTGGAGGCCGCTCTAGCTAATCTTTTGCCTGCTTTTCGACCACTTCCTTGCGATCGCCGCACAGCGCATCAATTTCATCGATCCTCATGGCCCATGAACCCACCTCCCTCGTGTTCAGGCCATGCGATGATGTTCTTTCTCAGCCTGGACCTCTCTGTCCTCCATGCTGATCTCTGTTTTAGTGCATTGCGCTGCTCGCCTGCCCGCTTATTGCACTCACTTATCCACCAAGATTTAGACTTGGCGCACTTTTTAGAGGGTCTAGAGTGTTCCCTCCACAAGGTTTCAAAGATCTGTTCGATCTTGTCCCCGCACTCCTCCTTGTAACGGGCGTGAACCAATCTTCGGAAATTGGTAGAGCGTTGTTTAACGCCGCCTAACCTCTCTCACGAATAAACCACCTTCAATAGACCCTCTTTTGACAGTAGGGACGATTTCCGGCTCGACTTCTATGGGCATCTGCCACTCTAGAACTGCATGATCGCTTCCTCGCCGTTCATGCATTTTAACGTTTAGGTTCCCGTGCTCTCCGAGTTTTAGTCCACCCAAACCAAATCCAGGACCCCTTTCGTAGTTTCACGTTATGTGATTCCCACGTGGCCGGTCCCCTTTTGTCGTTTAGAAGCACGAGCTCCATGTACGTTTCTGCCAAATCAATGAGGTCTAGGCTCAATTGTTTGTTTCTTATCTCATTGCTCCTTCCTGAATCAACGAAGTTTCTGCTCCTGGTGATCCCAATATGGGTGCCTCAGGTTGAAATCTCCTGCCATGAACGCAATTGGAGGAAGGTCCTCCGCATGGTCTTGCAGGTACTTGACTGCGCTAGACGTTTTACTGTCATTGTACACATTGAGGAACGTGAATTCCTTGTCTTGGAACTGCATGCTTACGCATACAATGTCCTGATGCTTGACACAACTTAGTCGACTTGCGGGCTTGTGGACGCCCACTTCCTGTTGATATAAACGGACACTCTAGATGTCTCGCTTGCTCCTAAACATATGAAGTTCCGATGTTTACATGTCTGGAGATACTCATCGCCGTCTTTGTTTGTGCTTGAGGCGACATTCTTGATGAAGCCCTAGAACAGTTCCTGGACGCATATGATGTCATGGTCTAGGTTTCTTTCTAAGAGCATGTTTAAGTTCGCTCTAGAATTCTGTACGTTAGCACTGATACACTTTAATGCCTCAGGGCTTCGTTTATTTCCGCTTGACTCGACACGGTCTGACTCGGATGGCTCTTCGAATCTTTCTCACTTCTGCCTACGCCTCCCTCGTACCGTCTACGCAGTGCGTCAACGTCCAAGGTCGGTGGTAGGGAGTGTATGCTACTGGTTGGGGATCCTTCCGTCTCCATAACTTCCTCAATTGATACTCTTCCGAGTAGCTCGGTGTACCTCTGTTTTGGTTACTGGTAGCGCTAACGGACGCTCGGTCTTTCTCTAGACGCCATGTCTGCCTGGTCGGCTGGGGGTCTGAGGCGGCGATGAGACAGGTTCAACATCATATGATTTGTAATACATAAGACACGTTGGTATGGTGCACATATTAATTCTACAACGAGCCCGGCCCCCTGGGCACGTTCTCGTACATGTCGTCTAGACTAGACCCTTCACGGGACGGGGGCCTCGGGGCACCCCTTCCGCTGGTCGTGGTCGCATTCGGGCGTCGCCTTCCGATGCAACGCCGCCCTGCAAGTTAGAACCCGAGGGGCCTTCACCCCTGTTCTTCTCTCCTTGCCTCTGGGCCCGTTTAGTGAGGGCGGTCCCCGCTATACTTGCCCTGCAGTTCGATATACCCCTCCGAGCGAGTACGCCGGCGGGTGATCCTTGAGGAACATGGGGTCCCTCGAGTGTTGGTGGTACTTGCACTTCTTGGACACCGGCGCGTGGCCAGCGTTGCAGGAAGTGCAGAAGCTGTGAGACACCGGGCACGGGCCCGTTGCCTCGAGACCTTGTTCTCGGCCCTGTACTTCATACACTCTGGGTGCTGGCAGTACGTCTCGTGGAGCCCCGTCATGTGGGGCTTTGAGCATATCATGCACATGACATGCTTCGTGGTGCAAGAGGAGGTGCCGTGACCCCATCTGTAGCACTTCGTGCAGAAGGGCGTGACCGCCTTCTGCTGCTTCAGCTCCACCGTATACGTGGCGCTTCCGATCTGGACCTTCTTGACCTTGCGGCCCGTAAGCCATGTGGACCAAAGAGACCCGTCATCCTTGGCGTCGTATACGGCCGCCACAAACACACCCGTGCCCCCCTTTTGCTGGGTGAACATGGCCTTCGGTGACTGGTGCGCCTCCAGTAAGGCGTCGCCCAGAGCTACGCATTCCCCGCTCGGAGGAGATTAACGATTTCCTGAGGACCGTAATGGTCGCTCGTACTTTCGTTGAGAAGGGGGACCGCGAGAACATGGAGCTCTGCGATCCCGACGAAGTGCTTCAGTTCCGGCCAAGTTGCCTTGCCAGATCATCCGGCGTTCTGGGCGCTGATGAACCACCACGCTGCTGCGTTAAGGTTCTCCAGCACAGCGTCTGCGCAACGCTGCTGGAGGGTTATGTCGACGTGACTCCCCTCCTTCCAGAAGACATTGGTGACCCCATTGGCTTTCGCCTCCGGGGTTGCCGCCGTCACATCTTCGAAGTGCTTCACGATCTCCTTGTGGGACCGCTTCGCACCCGTACTCCGTGCCGAATGACACGCGGACTGTCCGGTTCGCGTTCGGTGCATGCACCTGCGCGACGCTCTTCGGAGAGGGGTTCTTCGGGGCAGAATCCTGCGCCGAGGCGAGCTTCTTCCCCGTACGTGGGGCTCCGGCAGCGGCGACCCTAGGGTCCAGCACGCCCTCCAGTGAGTGTAGACTGCCGGTTGGCAGCCAAGTCGATCTCGATGGGCTCGAGGATGACCCTGCAGGTGCAAGGCGAGGGTTGAGCTCCGCTCTATCGTCCTGCGCCACGCGTGCGCTAAACGAGAACAGAGACTGGAGCTTGTCGGCCGAGAGCGAGATGTTCGCGGCCTTGACAAGGGAATGGACCTCTCGAGGCCCTCCAACGTCATGTCGGCGGGTATCCCGAGAGGGTGTTGATAGATGGACGCTGCCACCGGGGCCTCCGCCTCGTGCGCGCCTTTCTTCTTGGAGCCCTCGCTTCCATCCTGAGATGGGGCTGGGGCGGCTGCGTACGACGGCGTCGGCATTTTCCTCTGCGAGGATCCTGCGTCTGCGTTGTATTGGGTAGGGGGATAATGATGGACCGGCCGGAAGGTGCATGCCCTCCGACAAACGTCGGGCCAACCCTCCTACGAAGCCAGGTGGCGGTTGCGGCTGCCGACCGGCAGCCGCTGCTGAAGTCCCCAAGGGACTTCTTCATGAATGCGTGTGACCCAGCCACGCTCTCCAGCGTCCTGGTCGCCACGCCCTCTAGCCAGCGAACCTCTGGTCGAGGCCCGCGCACAACTTCGTTGTACTGCCGCTTGCTCTCCAGCGGCAGTCTCCCTCAAGTGCTCATCGAGCCTCTCTCGCTCCTTCAGCTGCTTCCGAAGGTAGAACAGCTCGTCCTGAACGGTCTCGAGCTTGTACTCCGCGTAATCCACTGCCGAGGGAGTCTCGGAGGAACCGGTACGGAATGATCTTCTCGACGAGAGAAGAGTCCTTGGCGTGTGTGAGAAGGAGGTGGACAAAGTCCCCCGTCTTCTCGCGACAACTTCTTCATCACATCCCTCGGATGGGGAGTCCGAACTCGACTTGGATCACCGTTGATGGTCCACCACTTCGCATTCCCTGCCTTTCCCAGCTCATCATGAGCCAGGACCATCAGGTCCAACACGTCTTCCTTGATCAGCTTCGCGCCCCGAGCGGAGTGTCGTCCTCCACCTCCACCTCGTCTCCGTCGTCCTCCTCCGAGTCCTCCTGAATGGAGCTCAACTCGTCGGGGTACCGGTTGCCGCTTCGGGTCCTCCTGCACGAACTCAAACGTGCTAGATTCCCTCGAACCTGGCAAGGGCACATTCTGTGCCAATGCTTCTATTAGAACCTTGTTTAAAGATTCGGGTTTATATGAAAAGCTTACTTTCGGGTCCTGGAACCCTCCAGCCAACTCTTGTTCATTAGGGAACGCCGTACGTTCCCCTGGGAAAGTGGATGGAATTTCCTCCACCTCCTGACCTCCTCCAGCACTAATGCCGATTGGAGATGACCTGTCGTACCCTTCATCCCCGGGCAAGAAGCCTGGGAGCTGAAGGGAAGCGGGGATACGTACTCGGTATAATTATCCAAGTACTGAGACAGGGAAGGGATATCACCGGGTAGCCTTTTGGGCAGATCCGGGAGCCTTCCTAACAACTCAGTGAAATTCGACTGTTGCGACGACATTTCGGTTGAGATCTTAGTGCGAGACAGTAGCAGTAGCTGATTGCGCTGCCTCTCACTGTTCTTGAGGGGTACTTATACCCTTCCTCGCTGTCCTGCCATAGCCCATGAGGCTCGGCCACTTTTGGGTTTCACACAGCCGGCCTTCGTCCGCCCGCTCTGCTGCCCCTATCTCAGATTCCAGTCCGATACAAGCAATCAGACTGATATTAATAACAACGATTTTATTAATTAATATCCTCGTTACATAATACGTACAGGTTTGAACCCTATACCACTTCCACTCGGTCTGCGTCTCCGCATCCCGATTCAAAACTGTCCGGGCGATCGTGGCCACGCTTTTTAGGCATGGTCCCAAACGCCCGTACTCCGCCCTGTGCCCACTGTTGTCAGCGGACTCAAGGAAACCCCCCGCATTACTGCTGAGGGGCCTTATTGCTTTTCCGTGCAAACGGTGCCCTCTCAATACGAGGGCAGGCTTATGCTGATGGGGGCACCAGCGACGACGAACGTCTCCGGGCTGCCCATCAGCTACAAAGGGCGACTCAGAGCCATTCAGGCCCGAAGCCGCCCACCCGCAGAACGGGCAGAAAGCCTCGGGACCCTCCATTGACGGGGAAACCGAGAAACCTAAAAGAAAAGAGGGATCAGTATACTACTTGGATGAAAGACGGACCTTCTAAAAGATGGAGGTGAACACTGCAGAGGGTGAGTAGCTCGACAGCGAGCTCAGACGGCACGGGCGTCTAAGGCGATGGTGGTGGTACGAAGTCAAGGAGGGTGGCTGCTACGGTGTCACTGCAGCTTGCCAGTCGATGATGGCGCATAGCAGTAAGTGCCCAGATTTTTGCAGTTGTTTTCACTGGAGGTGGGTCGCTAGTGAGCGCTGAGTACTGCAGTATCAAACTCTTGAGTAAGTTCGTTCGGTAATGAATCAGTGTAGCGACTCACGACAGAAATTTACAGCTTTCCCGCGCCCGCATAACCAGGAGGGCGACTCGTCGGAGCGTCCGCATGTGCAAGTCACTACAAGGCTTGCTCGGGTATTTTCTCGTGAGATCTCACCTTCCAGTTCACCGAGTAGCTCTTCACCAAGAGGTCCTGCCTCCAATTGCGTGTCTTCTGTGATGGTATGCCCGTACATATGCAAATATATATAATTATACGGGCAATTGGTCGATAGCACATGCTAAGAAATGCCCGCTCTTACTTCACGGACATAGCCTGTTAACTCTTGTGTGAAGTTGTAAGGTAGGAAATCATGTAGCTATGCAGCGACTGACCACAAAACTATTCCCACTTATCGCGTACCCACCTAGATCCAGCAGTTTTCCTTAGTAAGCGCAAGATTGTGAGGGAGAGTTTGCTCACCGCATATACCTAATCTTTCCACTAGCCAGTGTGGACACCCTCAGATCTGCAAGACGCCCAGTTCGTGCAGCCGTGGAAATAAGTTGGTGGCAATGAATCGGGATAAATCGTTCTGGGATTGTTTCGGATGAAGCTCCTCCACGTCAAGTGGTTGGTTGAGAGAGTTGTTTTCATCGCGAGTATACCATGTAACCAAGACGCGCTGCAAGCGTTTCCCGTCCACCATGGTCACCAGCACCTCCTCCGCTTCGGCAATGAGCGACCGAGCCGCCTGCACACCTTTCCGCGTCGACTCGAGGGCGCCCTCACGATAAGGAGAGCCAAGCTGCAATTTGACCTCTATGAAATCGAAGAATGCCGACGCGGGGATTATGAGAAGACATGACTTCAGATGAGCCCAGACACTGCGGCGTGATACATCATTTGCCGCGAATAGGCCTGATGGTGTTAGATTCGTGGGTAGAGGAACGTGCAAGCATAGCGACCGCAAGTTGCTACATTGAGATATGTGTCGTAGGGCATTGTCGCCCTTAACCCATGCTGGTTTATCCATGTGTTTCAGAAAGAAGTGAACATTCAGCAAAGACAATTGACGTACTCCCAATGTGTTGCAGTGTGCCGCGACTGAAGTCGATGCCATCCTGGACATGGCTTATAGGTGCGGCACCGAGCTCGAGTCGCTGTAACGCGTGGAGCATGTTTGTCTTGGTGGCCAGAACAGACAGCGTGTCGTAGACCAAAACGAAGTCGTAGACGAGTGATGATATGGTAGGTATTACTTTCGCCATGGCAGTCCAGTCAATCTCGGCCGTGTGACGTGCGAGAAAGATCGGGCTGAAGTCCATCCTTTCGAAGTGCAGTTCTTCGAGCTTGCTAAAACGGCTTAAGACATAGCACAGCGCCGCGAGGCCGTTTGCATCTCGACGAACGACACGCTGTCCATGTTCCGTGATAGCCAGACTCTTAAGGCACAATACGCTTGGGGGAGGGGGAATGCTGCTAGCTGCGCGGCATGGGAGACTGAGGACGTCGTGCAGCCCCAAGGAACGGAGTGCTGGGAACAGAGGGAGGCAATCTTCGAACCAATCCGCCAAGTCCATGTTGTCTAAGCCTTTTCCCCACGACACTGAGAAGGTAGTGATGTGCCGCACATTATCCTTCGTCGTAGTAAACAGCGTGTCCCGAACGAAGTCTTGAATGAGAGGGAGCCCGCCCGTATCTGGCGGACGGTATTCCTCTGGTTTTACCGCACAGGGGAACGAGAGGGAGCGGAAGCAGTCCTCAGCAAACGCGGCCCGCCACGACCTTGAGACCAGGGATCCTGCAAGCAGCGTCTTCTTCGCACGGAGCTTTCGCCGCGCAGTGAAACTCTCGCGAATGATCAAGTCGATGATAACCCGTAAGACGTCGAATGGAAGACCGTGGCTCCCAGCCTCGCCACCACAGCAGCGAGCGTACGTACTGTCCACAGCCTCTCCGCAAGTGTGTAGACAATCGGAGCCCGTCTTGGTTGCTTCGAGCTGTTTGGTAGGCTGTGCACGTTGGCATAAAGAAGTGAGAAAATGCATGAAAATGAAGCACACGTCTCCTCACCTTCTTCATTTCTGTATGGACACCAGATATCAGTAAACGATGTTCTTGTTTTATGCGAGGATGGATGGGAAACGAATCGAGGAAGAGTGGAGAGGCGAACTATAGTCTGCACTGCCGCAGTCTATACATCATGCATCATGCGCTGACAAAAGGACATCTGATCATCAGCCTCGTCCACACCGAATTCGAACGTAGCGGAATACTGCAAAAACAACTCTATAGCGTCAGTACAACTAAGCATGTGTACATACAGTAATCGTGCGGACGATCAGCTGTCAAAGGCCTCGCGCTTTGCTTCCGCAAGTACGAACTCTTCGCATTCTTTCCTACTCTTGTTGACGTCCACCAGCCACAAGAACACCGAACTCGCTACGCCTCTGCGGCTCGGTTAGTGAATAGCGATTGGGAACAGCAACGGACAAAACGCACAGAGCAAAGAGGAAAGCGAACGGCATCGAGTCGTTGTTCCCCGAGGCGGTGATGATGGCGGAGGAGACGAACGGCCCAATGAACGCGGATGTCTTGCCAACCTGAAATAGTAGTAAGGAACCCGTAAGAAATAAATTGGAGGAGTCTAAGCAGCGGACTCGTTACTCACGACCGAGAACAGTGCAAAGAAAAGAAACCTGTGAGGTACTTGTCAGCCACTATAGAACAGCTAGCACGCTGAGCTGCACTTGCATCTGTGGGAGAGGCGAGACCTCGCTGATCATGGTTTGACTATAGGCGTACCAGGGGCACACCATGAGGCCATAATACGCCTGATAAAGCCTGAGATGTACCTTTAAGTTAAACAGTTAGAAGGTGGTAGACACGGCGAAGCACGCACCAGATTTCCCAAACATGCTTGAATCCGAATTTGTTAGTGTGGACTCCAATAAGACCCCATATTGTCAAAATCTATTGCACATGTCAGTAAAAAAAACCGGGTATGCGTACAACGGGTATTACTCACGATTATCCAGACAACGTTGAAGCAAAGCATCTGCCAGTGGTCAATGAGCGCTGAGCAAGCTTCACACTGAGGCGAACGAGAACTCAGTTACCGCTTTGGTAGAGATCTTGAACTTTTTCTGCACCAACCAAAAGAGACTGGATTTCTTGTCAGCCATAGCCTGCGATGGATGTGTAAAGACGTACTAAATCCCGACACCTTGCGCCACAATTCCGACGATCAGAAGAAGCGTTAGTTGGAGCGTCGAATACGCTACCACGCTGGGAGTGAGATTAGACCACAATCGGTAAAAAGCATTGCCCATCCCACCTGTTTTGCAGCGTCGCGATCACGGTGACAGTAGTATTCAAGACATCGCCCCTGGTGCATACATTCGGTTTAATAAAACGATAACGCCATAAACATTTCACTTACATCAAGAAGTAAAAGATCAGGTACAAAAAGGTCTGCTTGAGCCTCATGCATTCCCGAAAGGCGACATACGTCTGCTTGAAGCCCACGGTCAATAGAGATGCACCAGGCGGGAGCGCCAGTCCGGGCCGTCGCTTCTCCCAGAAGAACCAAGGCAATGCGCAAAGCACTAGGAGCTAAGTGAGCAACTACATCGCAGCTACAATAGGTAGAAAAGACGTACACCATATTCCTCCGGAGAAGGCGATGAGGACGCTGAACGCCTTCGTGTTGTTCTCAACGCTCTCATCCGATTTGAGGCCCTTCAGAATGCCCACCATGACGGCGAGAATGATGATCTCGCCAGCGGAACAGACTGCAAAGGATACGTTCGAGATTCGATTGCGCTCAATCGACTCATATTCTGCATGTTCGTGCAACCTTGAAAATAAAAATAATCAGTAAAGTCGACTGCGAATGCATCACTACATACGATTTTGTGCCATCGTCTACTTCGGCCGCAGAGCCTTTCACCTCTGGCAGGTCGCGCGCCAATCCGGGAAAAGCAGCGGTCCAGAACGTGAGGGAGCACTGGACATATCAGCTAAGTATGATGGCCGAGGTTCACAACATCATTCGGGAGCCCCACCTGATAAGCAATGACTGTGAAAGCGCTCAGTATTCGCATGCTACGATAAGCAATAAGGTGATTTACTCACGTCCAAGAATATATAAAACAAGTCCAGCCTGCCATTTAGAGGGATCCTCGACTCCTAGCCATGCGAATGATACCGCAACGGCCAAAATAGTGAAGAATATAGTTATATTTGGCCTGGGCGGGGTTTCAATAAACTTCTTCGTGCTCCACCAAGCTTGGCTCACCTCCAGGTACCGTAGTCCGCCCAAGCACCGATCATGAGCAGGACGGCAGCTTGCAGCGCAAAGCTGATTCCATTCGTAAGCAGGACGATGGAATTCACTAAACAACGGTGTACCAAAGTCAGAGAGCGGCCCACGTCCGGTTGAAGCATCAGACTCACCATCTCGCACACGGCCTGCGAAGGGAAGCACACAGTCTGTTCCACTGCCACAGGGAGCAGTGAACGGTGGCTCGCTTGGGTCATAGCCAGCCAGGAACAGCAGGTTTTGGAACTGAGAAGGTCCAAAATTGAATCCAGACAGCCCGTTATTGCCCTACGCATAACGTCAGTTCCCGGGGTTTCGTCCAAATATGGTCAAATAAAACATACAATGTAGTAGATGTAGAACGCCCACAACTCTTTGCGAGAAGTGATCCACTGTGTTCTACTAGCCGGCGCTGTTTGCTCGAGCGCAGGGCTGGTGAAGTTTGGGGCCTGCTTGGAGACCTCGGCCTCGAGGTCGGCTTTGTCCTGAACGGCCTCCTGCGACATGGTGGTCGCTTTGAGACCTGCGGGTCACCCTCCGTGCGTAATTTGCTGTGGCCATACTGATCTGCAGAAAGAGTCGGCGCCGGGGATTTTTTCAACGTCAGTGACGGCAATTTCCAACCACTACGCACACCGCAAAAGGCAACGTGTTCCGGGAGCCTACACGGGCGGCTGATATTGTCCCGCGTGCCGCATTTGGGCGGTCTCGGAGACTAAAGTCTGGCATTCACGAGTTCGTCCGTGCTCTCATCGTCCGCAACGTCCGCAACGTTGTCCGCACAGCCCACGAACGGTGCGCTGGAATGTTTCGCGCCGCGAGGCTCGTTGGCTCTGGGAAGGGTGCTGTGAGGGTACCCGCCGTGCGCGTACGTCTGCTTTCCTACGCTTCACGTCGTGTCCAGCTGACCATGATTATTCCAGAGGTTTGCCACGGAGGTCCCGCTGGAGCAGCCGCCGAAGAAGAGGCATCTTCTCAGAAAATTCGTGCTCTACAGCGCGGGTGCAACCACCACATTCTATGTCGGAAGCGCGTTCGTCTCGTTTGCGAGCCCCCAGTACCACGACCTCTTCGTCGAGAACGTACCTCTCGGAGCAGCTGTAGTCCAATACGCGGAGGACAATGATTGGGATACTTTGTCACTCGAGAAGGTCATCAGCGCGGGTTCCAATGGCATAGCATATATCCAAGGACTGTTCAACTCGGAGCAGGTCAGCAAAGCGGCGGAGAAGACCAAGGATGTGTACGAGAAGACGAAGGAGGCATCCAAGGAGAAAGTGCAAGCAGTTACCAAACAGGTCAAGACCACCGTCAACAAGACTAGTGAAAGCGTCAAGACTGAGGTGAAGAAGGACACTGCCATTGCTCGGCACCAAGCGGCCCAGTTTTCTGAGGGCGTCGAGGATCTCGTCAGGCGTGCCGAGGATGCGCTCGCCGGCAAGGTCCCTATTCCTAAACCTGATGTGCCCACTTCACCTGCTCAGCCGGAAACCACTCCCTCCGAGATTGACACCGCCCCCAAGGCAGAATCCTCCACGAAGAGCGGCAACGTCTACAATGCACCTCTTCCCATCGGCTTCGAGCCACCACCGGGGTACGCGAAGCCCGCTCCTCCGAAGACCGCGAAGAAAGCCACAGCTACGGGTCCCAACAAGACAGACGTCGTACCACCCCCACGTGCACCGGACCCGCTCCCTCTCGTCGCTCCCGGCTGTCGCAGAATTTGCCGCGTCCGAACCCATCATCGCTCAACTGGCAACAGTCATTGACGACCTTGCTTCCTACCTCAACACAAACCCCACTGCGGCGGAGAAGGCCCGGGACGTTCTTGACACCGCGAAACTCGACCTGACAAACTTGGCTTCGCGCATCGACGAAGTTAAGCAGGACGAGCGGCACAAGCTGGAGGCGACGCTGGACGAGCAGACACGGGAGTACACGCTGAAGCTGTTGGAGCTCGAGATGGAGGCTCAGGACAAGCTTGACAGCCAGGAGGAGGGTTTCAAGAAGTTCTTCGACGAGGAGAAGGTCAAATTTGTACAAGCTTACCGGGAGAAGTTGAACCGAGAGTTGCAGACACAGAGCGAAATCATCAATGAACGGTGCGTATGACTAAACGTTATTTCTGCTATGGTCATTGACGGTCGCAACAGCCTGAAGGAAGAAGTGATCGCTCAGGGTATCGAGATGCAGCGTCGCTGGATTCGGGACATCAAAGTGCGGGTCGAGCAAGAGCGCGGTGGCCGCCTTGCCAAGCTGGATGAACTCTCCACCAACCTGAAGCGTCTTGAGCGCATTGCCCTTGACAACTCTGCCTACCTTGACGAGAACTTGCGCATACACGCTCTTTGGTCCGCCATCCGCGCCCTCAATCACGCCGTAGACTCACCCATCCGCCGGCCTTTCCGCGAAGAGCTCCGCGTCCTTCGCCATATCGCGACAGCGCGAGATGACCCCGTCGTCACCGCGACTTTGGACACCCTGGAGGCTACTGACGTCCCCGACGTAGGCGTCGAGCCTCTGGGCGACCTCACGTCATGGTTCGCCACCTCTGTTTCCACTCGCATCGCCAGCGTCGCGCTCGTTCCGGACGAGAATGCAGGCCTACTCTCGCATCTGGCGTCCCACCTTCTCTCCTCATTTACCTTCAAGCGCCAGGGACTGGTCCCAGGAGATGATGTGCTTAGCGTGCTTGCGCGCGCGGAGTACTACATGAACGAGAAGGACCTCGACAGTGCTGCGCGGGAGCTGAACCAGCTGAAGGGCACTGCTAAAACTCTTCTGAACGACTGGCTGGTTGCTGCCCGCAGGCGCTTGGAGGTTCTTCAGGCGTTAGAGGTGCGTACTCTGCTAATCACACCAATGAAAGCGCATTGCTGACCAAAAGCATAACTCTACTAGGTTGTTCAAACCCAAGCTACTCTTTCTTCGTTGCTAGTCTCTCAGGATTAGATACACTCGTTCATTTCTCAAAACACAATGGACAGCGTTAGATGCTAGAAGTAGACTGTCATGTCATGAGTCATCTTATTTTCCACGAGTACGTGTGTTCATCCTCTCCTTTCGTTCCAACGGCATCCTCCCTCACGCGCGGCCTGGCTCGAGGGACTGTAACGACCAACTTGTCTCTGGGTGCAAGGCAGGCCTCGAGGCTCAGTGTGATGCGATTAGATGATTAGGTTACGGCAGTTAGCGGTTGACCATAGGTCACCGTCACACGTTCAGACGCGACCGTTGCGTTCATCTTCCTTAAGCTTCACTTAAGCTTCAACGTTTCAACGTTGAACTTGAATACCAAGCACAACCGGCACTTCACGCTAAATAGACGTGCACATATATCTATCCATCCAGCAGGTGAGTCGGGTGTTACATCTCTTAGGCAATGCCTTCACATCTTAATCAGTTCGAGCTTGTTGCGGAGCAGCTGTCCAACGCTGCAGCGATGATGAGCTCCGAATCCAATCCTGCGGTCACATCTGGCGGCGAGCACTCTACTGTCGCTATATCTACTCAGCGAAGCGTGGCCGAGAGCAGTAGCGACACTCTTCCCCACGACATCCTGCGAATCGTGGTCGATATGGTCACTCAGGACGATCTTACCATTCGGCGACAGCTTCGTGCCAAGAAGACGCTGCTTGCGGGTGCACTGGTCTCGAAGTCGTGGCGGGCCGCGTTCTTCGGGCAGTGTTTCCGCTCCCTTTCGTTCCTCTGCGCAATAAAATCGGAAGAAGCGTCGCTGCCTGATACAGAATGGCTCCCTCTTATTCAAGATATCGTGCGGGGCGCGTTGTTTTCGAGTACACGACATTTAGTGCAGCACCTCACCATCTTCTCGGTGTCGAACAGGCAAGACTACCGCGACTTGGACTTGACGGATCTGTTCGAAAAGTATATCCCCCTCTTTCCTTCACTACATTCATTGGAGTTGCGCAACATCCTCACCCTCCCATGTCGCGCTGGCATCCTCAATCGCCCTGGCACGTTGTCCCTCGGAAGATTAATCGTCGTGGAGGAGGGTAAGTTTGAGCACTGGAACCGAAATGCAGCCACTTTCGTAGCGTTGTGCTACGTCGTGAGTCGTTTCAAGACACTGCAGGAACTATGCATGACGGACGCGGGAGGTATAATTAGGAGACATTCCTCCGAGACCGAGTGGAAGCGCATCAAGAATACCATGCCGCACATGACGTCCTTCATTTGTCATTCGCTTACCAGGGACTTAGGCAGAAGTTTCGGATCGCTATTCTGCGGGACGTCGTGTGCAAAGGCGTTGGAGCGACACATGGTCGACTGGTTGTCAATGGGTTTTTCCAAGGACGCAATCGATACTCGCATCGATACACTGGAACATCTAAGTTGTACGTCGTAGCTCTTTAGCATATTTTGGTTTAACTTTATTGACAAACCCAGTCTATATTGAGGGTTCCGGTCCAACGTGCTCCTTATCGGAATGCATTAATCTGCGGACACTGAATATATACCTCACATTGCCCCACATACCCGACTCTCACATTTCGGATCTAGACGTCGATGTCTGTCTCATCTTGAAGCGTGCTCTTCTTTCGTTGCCCGTATCTCTATCCCTGGATTCTATCGAACTCAATCTTCACGCATGGATCTTCAAAAGGTGGCAGGCATGCTGAAGACCCAACAATTATCCGTCGCTGCAGTAGAAGATGTGCTCTTGACACTGGTGGAGACGAAACGCGTTGGGAGTGTCACGATTGCATGGTGCGCTCGCAGCCACCACGCGCCGACCGGATTCGAACCTCTTGATATCGAGGAAGACGCTCCTAGGGGCTGTAGTGCTTCCACATTCGAACAAGTAATTCCGTCCGTCGTATTCCCGCGACTGAGCAAGCTCGGACTCGGTAGTATCAGAATGTCACCACAGTGACGCGTGCCTAATCATGGTGAGCGACTGCTAATATTATTGAGCGTAGTTCTCGCCCATGCTAATCGAATGATGATTGTCTGCTCAGGCGAGACAAGTACCGTTCCCAAGTACGCGGCTCTCAAGATCTCAAGATTGATACTGTACATGTTGTGATCGATGGTCAGAATTTGAGCGATTGTTAGGAACTTCAACGTTCGACTTGCGGTCGATACTCTCGTATTTGTAAGCAGTAGTTTCCTTACATGCGTTTATATCGTCAAGGCAAACAGCCTTCAGGAAGCTCACATATTTTTTCTTTTTCTTTTGCATGCAGCGTCTCCCATATTTTGCGGAGTTCAACCAAAGAAATATTTATCACACGGATGAGGCTGCTCAGAGTCGACGGCTACTATGGGTAGCGACATTGTCAACAGCTGCGCCACGAATCATGTACTATCGGACCTCAGGTCTTTGGCTCATTAGATTATTTATAGCTCTATCAGTCTGAGTCTGTCAACTCTGTCTAGCCAGGAGACTAAACGAGTCCCTAGCTTTGCCCGAGGTACAGCGAGGGGTACTTACACAAAGTCCGTAACCAGCGCTAGCCGGATTGGGCTGTGGCGCTCCCTTCACGGTTCCCCTGCGGCGCTGTCACTTACTTACTCAGGTTGGCTCAGGCTTGTTACAGCACACGTGGTTGGTATGTAGTAAGTGCACGTACGACAGTACAATCTTCCTTCAATGTTAGCTCAAATCGCTTCACTCACAGGTCGTTTGGTCAAGTCCTCAATAGTAATCGCTCACCCTCCTCCACTGGCAAACTATGTTTCACCGGATCTCACCATTCATACCTGTCTCTTGGCGGCGAAACATAACGAGCCTGCTTCCAGTGTACCCTTCGCGTATCTAACCACTCCGTTACGCTTTCTCGAAAATCTCAGAAGGCTTCAACGCGTCCGGCCAACGTCCGGCACTACCTGTTTCTAATTCCCCATGGTGGCTCTTTGAAAGGCAATGGTGTCTACGTGATCAATACGTTCGCGGGTATCTTCACAAATGCTTCCTGCGAATACCAAGGGTTATTACACCAAGTGGATCCAGGATCTTTTGGTTTACATCTGACCCTCTCGACGTATTTGGTATAAACAATCCTTGCTGGATAGAGATGGGCCTCTCAGGAGGTGTGATAACCCGAGAGTACTACCAAATCAAATACAAAAATCCTGCTTGAGGCTTAGTAAATTGAGCAATGGGATTACCGTTCATTCGCTGCTTGCCCGCTACCGTGGTATCGTGTACAGGGGACTACTGCATTTGGGTTCTGCAGCCGGACTCGTGAAGTGGACAACCATTGGCTCCTGCACCCATTTTCCCAACTTGCTCTCGACGCCCACTACCATACTTGAAAGGAGCGATCTACGGCCAAGGTTGCGTTTACAATGCTTACAACATGCGCTTTCTTTACGCAACCCTTGACCAGCTGCATCGTGGCACTCGCCCTGTCTCCCACGGATACAAATTTCAGCTCTGAGTCCGACCCGCCCAGGACGCTTGCTTTGGACTTCCACCACCAACCTTCTCGACGGCGCATTTCCCCGTAATGGCCCTGGAATCCTTCCAGCGCACCGGTCAGCTCTTTTCGGCACAGTCATGGCCTTCGGACGAGGGGATGTCGAGTGGGGGACTGGAAACTTGGATTCCCAGCAATACTCGACTACATTGGCTGGGAACAGTGCTCCCTGCGGCTGTGATATCTATCACACTGCTTTACGATCTACTTGTGAGAATACCGTGGCCAGCTCCCTTCAAGAGACTTGGGCGAAGGTTGAAGTCACCATTCAACGACTTCCTCACACTGAATGACTTGGACGTTGAACTCGGGCCTCAGGCTGTTACTCCGGCGTGGAAGACCCGGACCCTCGTACTCTTGGCTACGCTGGAAGCAACCGGGTGGGCTACGTTACTGGCTTATGGGCTACTTGCGGGTGACGTTGGAGGTTGGGTGCTCATAAGGGACGGTGTAGGGTTTCTGGCATGGGTATGTTCTCTAAGCACATTTTATGGTTGTCCTCTGACCACTGGCATTTACCGTTAGACTTTTGCAGCCATCCGAGTTGTTTTGAAACCGCCACTGACTCCTCCGTACCTCCTGCTGTTGTTTTATACAATTTGCTCAACAGCTGCCCTACTGGACCTTGTCGCCGATATCCTCAGTGTGGGCACTCGGAGTCCGCTAGTTATATTCGGGGATGTACTACGGTCTACCGTGCCGACCCTGTCACTCTTTCTCGGAGGAACATTACCGCTGGAGCGGGTGCTTCCCTCCCAACATGTTGCTCGTGAAAAGATGTACGGTTCGCATTTGCTCCATCATGTAAACTACACCTACCTACCATACGCACTTTATCAGGTACCTTCCAATGAGTTGACCATGCCGGAGGATAGCGTAACACTCTGGTCATGGATAACATTTTCCTTCGTTGAGCCTTTATTCAGTGTGGCCAATGCAAGGACGGTCAACGACACCGACGTTTGGAGCCTGTCGCCATTCTTCACGCACAAGAATCTGTTCAGCAAATATCTCGCATACACGAAGAAGTATGTCGACTGTCAAAACACGTCCCCACGGCGCCTCATGCGTTCTCTCTTAGACATCCCAAGAACTCACTGCTGTGGTTTTTGTTGGCCTCAAACTCGCTGGATTTACTCCTTGACATTATGTTAGAATTTTGGAGCGCCGTAGTCGGTAAGTCTGTTTGAATCTATCACGATACATATTGTTTATAGTGTTCTAGGGTTCGTTCCGCCCTTCGCTCTACAGCGTATACTTGCGGCTCTCGCTGACCCCGCACCTGAGGGCCGGACGAGAGCTTACCTCTATACCTTCATCTTCTTCTTTGCCAACCTCTCGTTCGCCCAGGTCGATATATTGCAAAGGTGGTACACCCGGAGGTGCTATGAGCGCACACGCGGGCAGCTCTTCTGCGCTTTGCACTACAAGGCGTTGAAGCGACGTGATATTAGTGGTCAGACCAGCCAGAAGTCGGATACCAAGGACGAAGACGAGAAGGCCGGCGCAGATTTGGGAAAGATCGTCAATCTCATGCAGTGAGTCTCTCGGACATCCGTATGTGCTAAGCTAAGAGACTCTGGCAATGTCTAGGGGAGATGCATACGCTGTCGCTCAACGCTTCTGGGAGTTCTCAGGCGTTTTCTTTTCTCCCGTCCGTCTCACAATCGCACTCGTTTTCCTGTACAAGTACGTGTGGACCTCATCTCAGGAGTTAGCGGTTGCTTACTGGGTATTAGTATTTTGGGTTGGAGTGCTCTCGCCGGAGTTGCCGTCGTTCTGGTGGCATATGTGCTCAACTACCCACTTGCAAAGTACAACGTCTACGTGAGTGTCCCGTTTTACGCGTCAATGCAATGATTTAACATGGGGTGGTAGATTACGAGGCGCTCCTGGGGTGCTCGAGACAAGCGGATGAGTCTTGTCAACGAGCTCTTCCAAAACGTTCGTTTCTTGAAGTTTTACGGGTGGGGTATGTCCAACATATCTCTTCGCCGCTACCTTCATCTCATACCAATGCGATAGAGACCCGCTGGTCTTCACGCGTCCGCGAGGCCCGTGACACTGAGCTAAAATGGCGTGTGCGGGAAAATGTCGTCAGCACCGTTATTTCGTTCATCTGGTAAGCCCGGCACTTGGAAAGTCGTTCAGGTGTTAACCTGGAGAATTATAGGATATGGATGCCGTCGGCGACTGCGCTGTTAACATTTCTGTGCTACACATTGATCGCGAAGCAACAGCTCACCGTATCGAAGGCATTCACGTCAATCGCTCTGTTCAGTCAGCTCCAAGGCCCCATGACTGAGTTGCCCAATCAAGTCTTTGCGCTCTTACATGGTACACCCTTCACCCGCCAGATATGACATCTGCTCACTTCGTGTACAGCCTATGTCAGTATGCAACGTATCGAAGAGTTTCTCAAGGAACCGGAAGTGCCAGACTGGGCATCGTCTCTGAAATCGTCCAAACCCGCAACCCCTACAGCCATCGGGTTTGAAGGCGCAGTGTTTCAGTGGGACGTCGCTCCGCGGAGCGAGCCGTCTCGATTCACCCTTGGCCCGCTAAGTATCATGTTCCCGACCGGTGCCCTCAGCTTGATCAGCGGCCCCACGGGGTCAGGGAAATCAGCGCTTCTTAACGCGCTCCTCGGAGGTATGTCCGTTGATAATAACGCTGTATTCACGCCTATATTCGGCTAACTCGGGTATACAGAAATGTCTTGCTTGTCAGGAAATGTGGCGTTGCCTAAGACGGGTCACCAAGCGGCATACTGCGCACAGAACCCATGTACGTCAAGCGCCTCAGCTCTACGGACTGATTGTACTCAACCAGTATTCGAACACAAGGGCTGGAGCATGCCACGATCAAAGACAACATCTTGTTCAGTTCGCCGTACGACGCCGCACGTTATCAGAGCGTCATTGACGCGTGCGCCTTGACCCGAGACCTCGAGGTATTCGATGCTGGTGACCTCACCGGTAGGCCTCATGCTTATGGTATCCCGTTTACCATCTTGACTAAGACGGATGTCAGAAATCGGCGAGAAAGGAATTACCTTATCGGGCGGCCAGAGAGCTCGGATAGCGTTAGCTCGCGCGCTGTACTCTCCAGCATCGGTACGCGTTTTTCATGTTTTGCTCCTTTATGTCATGTTCTGAGGTAACTACAGATAATTCTCTTGGATGATCCGTAAGTTGTCCGTCAGCAAATTTGCTTTGAGACTTACGTGCTGTGACGGTAGCCTCGCAGCAGTCGACATGCACACTGCGCAACATCTTGTCAAGAATGCTTTGTCCGGACCGCTGACGAAGGGTCGCACCATCCTCCTCGTGACCCACCATCTTAGTCTTTGTCTACCGTACTCAGCGTTTCTCGTGGAGCTATCGAGCGGGGCTATCCTGCGGTCTGGGACAATTCAGGAGCTCCGCCAGCGGGATCAGCTCCAGCGGGTGGTGGAAAACGAAGACCTCACAGAAGATCTGCAACCCGAGGCACTGCCCGCGAAGGAGGTTAATGAGGCCGATGCGGTGACGTCGAAGGCGAACGACAAGCGGGATCGGCAACCTTCCGACGGCAAGCTCGTTCAGGCAGAAGGTCGCGCAGAAGGCCGTGTGTCCATACATAGCTACCTGACCTATATTCGGGCAGCGGGCATCATTTGCTCCATCCTCACTATTTGGCTGCTCATACAAATACGTCTCATCAACATCGCTGTCCAGGTGAGTCATGTGTACACCCCTCTGGGGAACAATGTATTGACTTCAAAAATAGTTCTATCTTTCGAAGTGGGGACAAGCCTACGAAGAGAGCGAAGCCTCCGGCGTCATGTTCTCCGTCCGCCCATGGCTCTGGGACCGCTTGCCGTCACCTAATCAAAATGTGGTCCCATGGCTCATGATCTACTTTTACCTATCCATGGCCGGAGCATTCTCCGTGCTGGCGTACATCACTTTAGGCTACTACGCAAGCTTGCAGGCGTCCCGAAGCTTGTTCAACAAGATGCTCACCCGGCTAACCGCTGCACCAACCCGATTTTTCGACGTGACGCCAATAGGCCGGATCCTCAACCGATGGACATCGGACATGAACACGGTTGACGGCGCCCTGCAGAACTCCTTTAGGTCTGCTCTCGCCGGCGTCCTGAATTTTGTAGCTGCGTTTGTGGTGATTATCTGTGTCATACCGGCATTCATGCCCTTCGCCATCTTTATCGCGTGGCTGTACGTGCGGCTTGCACCACGGTACATCAGGGCCTCGCGGGATCTCCGCCGCCTCGAATCCATCTCGCTCTCGCCCGCCTTCGCCGGCTTTGACGAACTGCTCCGTGGGTTGCCGCACGTTCGAGCGTTTGCCATGGAGTCTCGTTACCAGGACAAGTTTTACCAGCGGGTGGATAAGTTTCAGTCGTTTGATCATGTCTACGTATGTTCCTCTCCGCTGCTGCAGAAACGCCGTGCTAACCATTCATTCGCTTACAGTGGTTGGTGTCGAACTGGTTGATGTGGCGATATGATTGTGAGCCCTATAGAGCCCGTGATGCTGAGCCTTCCATTCCTAACAAGCTCCGTACAGGCCTCGGTTCCGTGGTCGTATTCTTGACCACTATCTTTGCGCTGTGGAGCGGCATCGGGGACGGTTTGGCCGCGATCGTGATCGTCCAATCTGAGATTTTCGCAGAGGCTTCTCGCCAGCTCGTCAGGTACGCTCCCGACGTAATATTTACGCCTGTTCCTGTGTGTCTTACACCGGGCCTGCAGGGTTCTGGCGCAAGTCGAGCTGGACTTCAACAGCGTCGAGCGGATAGCGGAGTACCTCGAAGTTCCGCAGGAGGCGCCTGCTCTCATACCAGACCGTCGGCCGCCAGCGTTCTGGCCGTCGTCTAGCGGCGAACTACATGTCGACAACCTGGAAGTGAAATATGCCCCGGATTTACCAGCCGTGCTGCACGGCCTATCATTCACCGTGCGACCGAGTGAGAAAATTGGAGTGGTGAGTGCTGTTGCATGTGATATCGCTGTTACGCTCAATATGGTGCTCCTTGTAGGTGGGCAGAACAGGGTCAGGTATGTTACGGCATCACCCTACCGCGATGGTCGCACGCTCATGTTCCCACAGGGAAATCAACACTTGCCCTGTCCCTGCTGCGAATTGTAGAACCCAGTGGTGGCTCAATAACGTACGTAACGTTCTTCCCTGAGTATAAATGACTGAACTCACACTCATTGCCATTTGATATCGTCCAGTTTGGACGGGATTGATATTACCACTGTCGGCCTCGATGACCTCAGAACCCATGTCGTAGGTCATCCCGCGATGATCAAGACAAAGACAGCTAAACTCTACGCTATTTTAGACAATCGTGAGCCAGGACGTGTCCCTCTTCTCAGGCACCCTGCGAAGCAACCTGGACCCCTTTTCTGAACACACCGACGCGGAATGCTGGGAGGTGCTCGAACGGTGCCACCTCACGACTGTCCTGCGCGGCCGAGACGGCAAGGGCGCAGACGCCGCGCTGGACACGCCCATTAGTCAGACCGGGTCGCTGAGCGCAGGCGAACGCCAGCTCGTCGCGCTCGCGCGGGCCGTCCTGCGGCACAGCAACGTCGTGATCATGGACGAGGCGACGTCGCAAATCGACACCGCGCTCGACGACCAGGTGAGCCCGCTGCGTCGGGACCGCCGTGCCGCCGACGCTCACGCTCACACCCGCGCGCCCGCAGATACAGCGCACGATCCGCGAGGAGTTCGCCGGCGCGATCGTCATCACCATCGCGCACCGGCTGAAGACCGTGCTCGACTACGATCGCATCCTCGTCCTCGGGAACGGCGCAATCGTCGAGTTCGATACCCCGGCGGCGCTGATTGCCAAAACGGGCGGCGTCTTCCGTGAGATGTGCCGCGCGAGCGCAGACTGGCTTCTCTTGCAGAGCATTGTGCGCCGAAGGATCTGAGACACAGCCCTGTGCGCCCGAGCACTGTCGAGCAGGGTCGGCGCTGTACTTACGGAAGGGCACGTTTATAGCGCGATATTTCCAATTTTCTTCCACTTTAGCACACAATATCGCGTGGCACATAATGCATAGCAGGGTCGGAGACTAATATACACGCAGTTCACCGGCCGCTCAGACTCTCCAAGCCAAAGTCTCCCGTTACTTTATCGAGGTCATTGAACGGGTCGCGCATGCTGCCTGTCTTCGCACGCCATAGCTGCGTATACAGCGCCTTGATTTTGTGCAGCTCGGCGTCGACGGCCGCCGTCCGGTTGGCGAGCGCCATAAAGGTGGCGTGTTGGGCCTCCAGCGTCGACACGATGGCTACAGACGGGCATTGAGTGAATTTGAATAGAACGATAGGCAGAGATAACACAGACCGTGGGGCGTTGCTTGGCTGTGGGCGGCTGCCGACGCCAGCTTGCGTTCGATTTGCTGTTCGGCGGCGCACGTCAGATATGCACGCAGAGCCGAGGGCGAATTCGACTAACCTCGATGGTGCCCTTGTACCAGCGGAGCCTGTCCCGCATTTCGTCGGTTACCCGCTGGAAGAACCTGCAGTGCAGAGGCGTCAAAATCGTTCGGGAACAACTGACCGCGCGGGGACCTACTCTAAAGGGAAGTTTGCATGGTTCTTCAGGTACACGCCGTGTTGCTGGGGGTTGCGGAAGCCGTCGACTATGCGGGTCGCGACGATAGTGTCCTGCACCGTCTGCTCCGTCTTCCGCTTCAGGTCGTGGGTATGGTGCACGTCTGCCTGTAGGTCAGAAATCACATTGACGAGATCCTAAGGTGCGGAGGAATGATGAGTGCACTGAGTGACGGAAGCAGCGGGAGGATACGCACCTTGTGCGCGCTGCGAATGAGGTCCTGCGCCTTGATCGCCTCCTCCCCGAGCTTGCGTTGCTTGAGGTCGTTGCTAATCTGGATACGGCCTTGAATGTGGGAGCTATCCAGGCGTGAGCGGCTGGGCAAGCAGATGATGTACCGGTGCATACTCTATTGTCTCCAGGGTCTTCTTGATGTCTTCCGGCAGATCATTAAACTTCGTTGATTTTGTGAACAACGGTGCGCTCGTCGGTTGCGTAGTCGTTGCGCTATCTCGGATTCGTGAGTTCGGGCCCAGCGGTCAGGAGAGCAGGGCCATACCCAAAGTTTCTGCATATATGTTTCCAGCGAGCCGGAGGCTATTACGTGCAGAAGACGACTCACGGCTGCGTAGATGGTTGCTTGAACAACGGGTTCGCGGTGGAGGCCCCCGCTCCAAATGTGGGCAAGGTGGACTGCCTGGCTATAGTCGACTGGTTCGCTCCAAATCCGCCGCCGCCGAACAGACCGCCTGCGGTGTTAGTGTTTGTGTTCGTGGAAGCGTTCGCGCCGAGGCCTCCAAAGAGCCCTCCAGGCTGGCTATTCTGAGCGGTGGACCCTCCGAACAAAGGGTTGGAAGTCGACGGTTGTGTTTGCTGCTGCTGCTGCTGTGTCGGGGGCTGGCCGAAGAAGCTGCTTGCACCGGCTTGCGTGTTCGCTTGCTGGTTCTGATTCTGCCCAAACCCGCCGAACAGGGATCCACCCGCTGCTGGCTGGGTTTGTTGTTGCGGCTGCTGTGGCTGCTGCTGGCCCAGCGTGTTCCCAAACAGACCCCCGCTCTGCTGCTGCTGTGGCGGTTGCTGGTTTGGCTGGCCAAGAGTGCTTCCACCAAACAAAGATGTAGTTTGGGCGGGCTGAGGCTGAGGCTGAGAGCCTAGAGTATTGCCAAACAGCGAAGTTTGGGGTTGGTTTGTCGTACTTGGCAGAACCACTCGTGATTAGCCTAAAGATGAGCACGGAGTAGCTCGCACTCACGAGCCAAACAAAGACATCTCCGCCGAGTATCCTGCAGCGAGCTTGGGAAAGTGGACGTGGTTGGCTCGAGAACACCGTCCGCGTTCAAGTCGCGTATTCGGACAGACGCGCGCCCTCGGGCCTCGCGTGGCCGACAACGCCGCAAGCGCCGAGTAGCTTGTGGGCGCTTGATAGCACTTTGGGCTCGTCCACAAGCTTTCTCCCGTACCACCACCACCGCCGTTCGCCTCGTCGTCTAACCCTCTTCGGTATACAAATTCACAAGACAAGAATATCATTTTTATGACGCTCGATACAAACTCATAACGAGAGACGGAGACCCGTCGCGAGCCGTAGACCTCCAGCAACCCTGCACGGTCGTACTCGGACGTCGGACCAGACTTGTCGCAAGTCACAGCCTTGAACTCGCCTGAACCGGGGATGCATGTACTCGACTTATGAGCAATGATCCTGGAGATCTTGGCCCCATTTCGCTCGACCCGCTTTTACGGCAACCTATGCTTGGCTCTCTGCGGAACGTCGCACTCGGGGACTCACGCTTGCGTACGCCTCTAACTGTTGCCTTGTACAGGTGTCGCCGCGGCAGCAATCTCTAGATTTCACCCGCAAGTCAGCATGATTGTGGCTGACCTCCGGTCGGCACTCTTTCCGCCCTGCGCAGTCATAGACTCCCAGTCGTCTCGGTTTGTTCAGCGCCGCGTTACAGTTTGTGTCACAACATAGGATCCTACGGGACGCTTCTGACGGGTGGTGCTTGCTTTCCGGGCCTCCAGGGGTCAAGCGCACAGGCTGTCTCTCTTCCATGCGTGCGTGACATCATTCCTGTCCGATAACCTATGCACTTACCCTCTATGTCAATAGGATTGTAGCTCCATGTCTCAAATTGAAATACGATCGCGGAAATAACGTACCGCAAAGCGTCGTACGCCGGACATTCGTGTTAAATGCTAAGGTTAGGGCTTAATGAAAGGTATGCCATTGACGGGCATTGGACAGTGAGTAACCTCCGTCCAATCACTTTCAGCGCACATCTCACGTATAGTTGCGCACGTAGAACGAGGCTCTCATGTCTTCGGTACGTCGTGGCGCGCCGCTTGCGTTACGAAATACCCTGACAGTTCCCGACCACTTCGCAATTCGGGCGCGGTCTCCCGAACTGGGCTGGACGACTCCTGTATTGTCAGGGCGACTGGGGGTTTTCGCACATGCGTTACTAGGCATAGTTAGGCTCTCCATTCTTGCGCGTGGTTCGTGCAGCTCAACTGACGATTCCTCGTTATTCCAGACCGACATCCGTGGTTCTCGATGGATCTACGTGCCCTGGCGAAGGGCCATCAGTTTCGCTAGAGTGAGAAGATCCAGCCTTTGCTCTCATTGTCCAGGAAATCTTCAGCGTCGGGCGGTGCTATCTCGGGCGAGGTTCGTTGCATGCGGCTAGCCGTTTCTGCTCGACTGTGCGGCGGCGGGTTGTTGCCATGTCATACCGAGCTCACGACATCAAGGGTCCAGTCACAACAATAGTATGACATCGACATGGAGAAAGCCGCTGCCGCGGAGTGCCCGCCCCTTCTTTCTCGGCTGGCTACTGCGCGGGAGATGATGTTCGGCTCCGTAGCGGCTCAGATAGCCCATGTCCGCCTGGCGACATATGGTAGTCGCCCGTCTTTTTTTTGAGGTGAGTGCGAGATGTCGCGCAACAAACCGTTTTCCGCTGACACTGGAGCAGCTCATCGGACAGGCTCTCGCTCGGGACGGGCAGCGCACGTCGGCGACCCGCGATTACATCGGAGAGTTTAAAACCGAGAAACGGATTCCCGTCAGTGGCCGCCCCTAGCCCAACTTGGGCCTAGTGCGTGCGCCATTATCGTCCACGTGGCGCGGTAACCAACGCGCAGCTCTGTGAGTCCCAGTTACCGTCACCGACATCGCATTCCTTGTTGACCAAACAAGACGATACCGATCCTCCCGCGAAGGGAAAATCAGCCGCGGTCTAGCCGGGAGAACTCGAGCGCGCCCGTCTCCCGGGAGCGTTTCGTCAAATGAGACCAGCCCCTGCTCAGCGACCTCCATCGCCGCCTCATAAGCAAGATAGTCTCCAAGGTGCGCTTGAAAAAAATCCCAAGGGTCTCTCCACCATCTCCGCCATTCTATGTGCTGAGACTAGACCCCAGGACCGACCAATTTCAAACATACGCTTGGCGGCCGTGACCTCACCGACTTAAACGGCGGTTAACCCCAGGGTGCAGCGCCACTCGGAAGCTAATGACATGCAGGATTGGCCAGATCAATTGCTCAAAAATACGTTAAGCGATGTGTTTCACGTTGGGTGATCTAAGCTCTCGTCGCTCGGTTTGGCAGCGCTCACTTTGGAGGTTGAAACATGTCTCGTCCGCTAGCGTCAATGGACTGACTGCCGCGGCCTTTGCAGGTTCTTTCCTGAAGCCTTGACGGCACTCGACGCAGCAGGGTGTCCCGGCTTGGATATTGAATGCCCCGTCCCGAGCGAGCTGGCGACCGGGCGCACATCCTGGGCTATAAAGCATGGCCATGGAAATCACCTCTTGGGCACCAACGACTTCGTACTTTCCACTCCTATTCGTTCCTACTCGCCTACTCTAATCTACATTTCTATTCTATCCTCTCTTCGCCGTCATGGACGCTGCCCAGGTGCGTTCTGAGCACCATCCTCCGGGACGCGTACTCACCGACGTCGCAGAGCTCTAACTACTACGCCGGCAATGGTTCCGATGACGAATACACTCCGAGGACCCCTCGCCGCACTCCCATGGCGTGCATCTTCTGCAGAGGTACGTTCGCATGTCGAGTAGGAGAATGTCTGCTCACGGGAACGTACCCATTCATTAGGCCGCAAACTCAAGTGCGACGGCAGGCCCACGTGTGCCAACTGTCATAAACGTGGTATACTCTGTACTTATGTTCCAGTGTGAGTACCCTTGCTCTATACGTGAAGAATGTAGCACTGATTCCTGCATGTGCAGTGCTACCCAGAAATCATCTTAGAATATTCCCTGACGGCTGTCGCCGCGCGACCGCAAGGATAATTCCACAGGCGGGGATAATAATACACACGGACTCTGGCCGTGTTTTTCTTCCGTGATTGATCTCGCTATCTTACCTTTCACTCCCTAGTCCTGCTCTGTTCGATCTGTCACTGTAGCCTGTACTGTGTATCGCTTCATTTAGTGCTCATGTCCGCTGCCTTCTCTCCGTGTATCTAGCTTCCGACTGCGTGTGCTATCCGCGCGTAAACCCAGCGAACTTTGGTCTGGTTTAAGCTTTCCCGCCCGCCCCAGTCCCGTGTCTGCGCGCACCGTGTGTATGAGAACGGCGAGCATCTGGTTGCAAAGCGCTTGTACGGTTGACCCGGGTCGCCGACGGGCGTTTTGATCCTCGAGCGGCACACACACGACGGTGGGCGAAAGTGAACGTGCTTCCAAAGTTGCAACGTTACGTTTAAGAGCAGTCGGTACAACCTCGACATCACGCTTCTCCCTGGGAGGCCACCCTCTGACCACCATGTGCCGCAGCCCGACCGCGCGCTGCACTCACCGGATTCTCCGCGCGACGGATGGTTCTGTCCTACGAGCACATGCCACGCACTGTGCGTCTTGATAATATTACACCGTATTCATCTCGCTCATCCTACTATATGAACCTCGCCGCCCGCCAGGCCGTCACTCGACACACTAGTACTCGCCCGGACGTGCGCCGCAGACAGACACGGCCAGGCTACCACAAAACTACAGTACAGCAGAGCACGGCCATGGACAAGCACGCGGAGGCGCAGGCGTCCAGCGCAGCCCGGCCGCGCTCGCGTGAGGCAGAGCTGCCGCGGTACACCTCCGCGAGCACGTCCTCGCTCGGCCCCGAGCTGTCCGAGCACGCCTTCCAGCTCGACGACTCCAAGGGCCGGCCCTGGGTCTGGCTCGCGGTCATGAGCCGCGCGAAGGACAAGAAGACGTGGCCGCTCTTCTACGAGCGCGACGTCGTGCACGGCACCGTCGAGGTCGACTTCGACCGCACGGACGGCGCGAAGGCGGTCGCGGTCTCCGTGCGTGCCCAGGCCCGCTCCCGCGCGATCAGCGGGAAATTAACCATGCTTGACAGGTCACTGCTGGCGTGACAGCGGTGGGACAGGAGGAGTACAGCTTCTTGACGGTGTCCAAGGACCTCTGGGACAGCAAAGCATCCGGCAAGGCACCCAAGGGGAAGGTCAAGTGGCCGTTTTCCCTCGCGCTCCCAGGCGAGACGGCTGCTGCGAATAAACCAAAGGCGAAGGCGGAGCTGTACCGCTTGCCGCCAACGTTCACAGGTGCAGTCTTTTCTTCCAGGCAGTGGTTTTGCTAATATTTGCTGCACAGAACGGGCGAGCCCGGTGTATGTGGACTACAAGCTCGTGGTCACTATTCGCAGAGGAGCCTTCAAAGTCAACCAAATGTACGCTGCGCACTAAACCTTGACGCACCTGTATTTCCCTCATAGCTGTAACCCCCATGCCCCAGCTTATCGACCAGTATATTCTATACACCACTGTCGCGAGCTGACCCTCCATCGACACTCCGTCAGGCCGCGTACAATGCCGGTGCTCCCCTGGTCGGCCCGACAGGCGATCCAGAAGGCTGGAAGGTCTTGCCTCCAGTGGAGTTCTCTGGAACGCTGTTTAATAGCAAGCCGGTGACAGTAACCTGCACAGTGCGTTTCGTGTTTTTTGTCCTGCCTCGCGCTCAGGACGTTTTTACAGGCAGCCATCGCAAGTCCAGTTAGGCACTCTACCTTCTTGCGGTACTACCACTAACCGCTTTACCCCGCTGTCCAGCTCTCCTTCACCTCCGGCTCCCCAATACCCTTGTCCCTGACCCTGAGCTCGTCCGACGAGCAGGCGCTCGACTTGCTCTGCGCCCCGTCCGCCATCCGGCTGCACCTCATCCGCGAGCGGCTCATCGGCTCGTCCGCCACCGGCGAGGGCGCGACGGGGAGCAACAACACGTTCCGCGAGAGCATGGGCGCGGCGTACTTCTGGCCGAGCCCCGACGGCGCGCCGGTGCGCGGCACGCGCACGCTGCAGGGCGAGATCGACGTGAAGAAGAGCACGCGGCCGACGTTCGTCTTCCCCGGTTCTCGTTGCGGGTGAGTCTTTGCCCCCGCGCGCCTTAGCGGGCCCGCCCCGTGCGTCCACGCTGACTCCGTGCTTGCCTTCCATCGCTGCCGCCGGCGCGCAGTACCACATCAGCATGTTCCCGTGCGCGGCACCCGGCTTCGCGGCCGCCAACCCCGACACGCCGCTCTTCGCGGAGAGCGTCGCGATCCACACGCTGAACCCGGTCGGCGTCGTGCCGCGCTCGTACGCGCCGCCAGGGTATACGGCGCCTATGGAGGGCAACTACAACACCGTCGCGGGCTACCTCGAGAACGGGAATCAACGGTGAGGCTCCGCGGACACGGTGCAGTGGAACGCGAGCTTACTGCTGGGCGTGATGGCAGGTTTTACCACCACGGCGGGTTCCAGTGAGCCGTTCCCTCGCTGATGACGAAGCCCGTTTTCCGAGGCGGCGGGCAGGCGCCTCCTTGTAGGACGATTTTCGCATGGGGATCGAGATTTCAAGAGACTTCCGGGAGCGAGCATGGTCTGGCATGGACTGAACGTAGCATCGTCATGTGCAATTTGTACACCGTGGAATACGGACTCACATTATGGACGTTATTCAGACGACAACGCCATCAGTAGCAGGATCTCGAACGTATCGTCGCTCTTACGCGAGTTGGTGCCCATCGCGCCGACACCACTGAGGAGTCCGTCGTCGTCGTCCGGGATAACCCACTTAAGCGATTCAGGCTTCCGATGGCCAACAAAGATAAAGTATGCGTCATCGCCCTCGGAGGAACCGAATCTGGACCATTCTCGCGGACTGTCACCTTTCTCCCTGTTATCGCCGCAAGAGCCTAATTGGCTGCTGTCGGCCGTGAGCTTCGCCGTCCGCGAGAGGACAGGCCGGAAGGAGAACCACAGCCCGAACGCGGACCAGAAAGGCATTTCCTTGGCGAGGCTTCGGATTTTGTACGATATGACGAGCGTGGGCCGTCGCGCGGCGTCGTCGGCCGACGCAAAGGGGGGCGCGCTGAGATGCAGCAAAGACCGCAGCAGCGGCGCGAGGAGCTCGGGGAAGTAGACCTGCGAGGCATAAACGCCAGGTCAGCGCGGGCGCGGGTAGCGGGAGATGAATGCGCACGAGGTCGCTGCATATAATATGCGTGAGGGCGTGGTCATGGGGCGCATTGTTCTGCAGTTCTCGAAGGATGGACCGAGCGTGCTCGTAGTTTCCCCATGACAGGGGGCGCACAAGAAGCGTGGGCTCCGGCGATTGTCGGCGAGAAGAGGTGGGCACGGCGAGGTTCTGCTCGAGCAGCGGGCAGACTTCTGGTAAGTCTGTTGTCACGACGGTCGCGCAGCGCTCAGATAATCTGTCCAAGCATCGTGCAGAGACGATGCCAGTGCCGCTGCCGAGCTCGATGAGAGTCAATGGTCGAGCATCATCCTCTTCGGTGATGAAAGGCGGATCGAATTCGATGTCAGGTGCCCCAGAGATATACACGTTCATAAAGTAGGCTGCCTCCCTAATCGTAATACGCTGTGTTGTAAGAGGCGATATCTGCGGCATCTCAAGTGAACAAATACCAGACTCTTCCTGCGATACCATATTTCTGAATTGCTTCCTCTTGCGCGGAGAAACCGAAGAAACGCGATGAGTTCGCTTCAGCCGATTGTAGCGACGGTTTTATGTCAAGATGTTCCGGAAAGTTAGGATCTGCGGGCATGATGGTGGTGGTAATGGTGGCAAAGCGTGTCCGCGCTTGATCCTCGGTGGTGGCGAAGGGCTGTTTGTACTTGTTAGGATCGGAAGCCTTTGCCTTGTATGGACGAGAGCGGGATCCGTCGGGATGTGACGTGTGATGCTGTCACGCCCGCCCGCTGCTTGGCTCGTGATTTCGGGCCGTGGCGGTGCCGTGACGGTCTGCGGTTCTCCCTCCGCCGCTTTACCGTTCGCTCGAGCCGCTGGCGCGGGGCAGCGGCCTTAGAGGCATGGTGCGGGGTCAACCCCATACTTCCACTCGTGTTCGCGGCAGAAGACGTCGATCACCCTTATATCCCGCCCGCGCTCCCTGACAGCCCCCGGTGTGAATCCCTTCGCGTCTGTCTCACTCCTTGCACCGCTACCACCACCAGGCCGATACGGACGGGAATGTCGACAGCGAAGCCACAGCAGTTGACGCCTCTGGGGAATGCGTTCGCGGGCGCGCTGGGTGCCAGTTTTAGCAATGCGTGAGTGGCAGCGTCCTTGATTTGCGGCCGAGACCCTGACTGCGCTGTCTTGCAGCATTGTGTATCCCCTAGACGTGTTCGTACGCCATCAAGTTTGCTAACGCACAACGCTCAAGCTGAACATGTTTACAGTGCCAAGACACGTCTTCAAGCCTTCCACAAGCATGGCAAGGGTCCAGTGCCCACTTTGACGGACATCATGGTGCAGATATACGAAGAGGAAGGCATTCTGGGGTACTACAAGGGATTCGTAGCCACCATGCTGAACACATTCTCCATGCGTGAGTACTGTGCCTTTTGTTGCTGCGACCCGCTCACGACACCGCCGCAGAATACGCGTATTTCTTCTTCTACTCCCTTGTCCGCACGTCATACATCAAGCGCTTGAGCGCGAAGCTGCCCAAGGGCTCGAAGGCACCGCCCCTCTCTACGGCCGCGGAGCTCCTGCTGGGCGCCGCCGCAGGGGCACTGGCGCAGATCTTCACCCTTCCTGTCGCCACGATCGCGACGCGGCAGCAGATCGGGGACTCCGACCGCGAGAAGAAGGGCAAGGGCGTACCCCGGCCGTTCCCCACCGACGACCTCGAGAAGGGTGTGCCGCCGCTGACGGAGGCCGTGCCCGCAAAGCCGCGGGACGACTCGTTCTCTGGTGTTGTGAAGGAGATCCTCGTGCAGGAAGGGCCCGACGGGATTCTGGCTGGGGTTGGGGCCGAGCATGGTCCTGACCGTCAACCCTGCCATCACCTATGGTGTGTTCGAGCGTGTCAAGAGCGCGGTACTACTTGCGCAAGAGAGGGCGGGACACAGTGCCTTTGCCGTCAACGGGAAGCTGGCCCCCGCATGACGTTCTACGTGGGTGCCCTCAGCAAAATCCTTGCAACCGTCGTGCGTGCTGCATCCTTCCGTTTTGCCTGCATTTTTGGTTTAACCAGCATCCCTAGATCACATACCCTTATATCATGACCAAGATCCGAATCCAGGCGCGTTCCGCAGACGATGACGAGGCCGAGGAGGAGGGTCTCGAGAGACCTAAAGAGAACGCATATCACCATGAGCACATGAAGCACGCTGGCGCCCTGCACATCTTGTACAGCATATACAAGCAGGACGGTATTCTCGGATGGTACCAGGTACGGTTCAGTTGGGTATGCTCACAACACAACACTCACGATTCGCCGATCAGGGTTTGGGAGCCCAGCTCCTGAAGGCGGTGCTCGCCCAGTCGTTGCTGTTCCTCTCCAAGGACCAGTTTGAGCAGTGGGCACTGAGGATCATCTTCTGGATAGGGCAGGTGCGGCGACGCGTATAGTCTACGACTGAACCTGTACTCTACTACATTTCTGTAATCCGCGCATTCTTCGCTACATCATGCATATCATTTCCTTGAGCATCCGAGAGGAGGATATCCATCAATGAGCAATCCCGCCCTGAGCGGAACGGTATTGATCGGCGCTTACTTGCTTGGCAGTGCCTTGCCCTGGAATTCACTGACCGAGACGGTTGACAACGAGGCAGTAAACGGTGATGATCTACGCTCGAGATCCTCATAACCTGCCCACCTACACGATGCTTGAATTCACACCTTCCTTCCACCTCGACTGACCATGGCGCAGCAATTCCAAGATGTCGTTCCCGGCGAGCAGTATCGATATGCGCTGACAAACTTCGTGCGTGGTCTGGCATCTGCAGCGGTGGAAATCACTGACTGTTGGATGTAGAGGATTGCGCACGAGAAGGTGGAGGAGCAGAGGAAGCAGATGCAAGAACAGGAGACGCAAGTCGCTCTCCTGCGCGCACGGATTGCACTGCTGGAGGGGACCAATAATGAGACAAGCCACAAAGGCGACTCTGTGGACGACTTCTCGATCCGCGTGCGTTACCTTACATCTCTCTTTCCTACCAAACCCTCATCTCGCCACCTAGAATGCGGCATCCCAACTCGAACGCATGATCAATCGCTGGGCTGCAGAGGTGGTCGACCAGCCGCCTGCCGACCTGCTGGATGTCCGCCAGGCCGCCCTCATGGACATCTTCGACGGCTACCCGCCCGAGCCGAGCCCGTTCCCCGCAGAAGCTGGGCCGATGCACGTCATGAACCTCCTCCGGCACGCGATGGCGAACACCGTCTCCGAGGGCATCGTCAACTGCCTCATCGTCACCGACTCGCCCGACGCGAACATCCAGCTCACGCGCATCCACGAGCACATCTTCTCCCGTAAGCACCGTTTCCTGTATATCTCTAATTATGGCCGCATCCCACGCAGCATTGTTCAAGTCAGTGACCAGTCAACGCCTGGTCACGTCAGTCAAAAATCTTGACCGAGGCGCTTTCACTCTGATTTTGACTGGTGGTTAACTGTGTCCTGGCATCATTGACCAGGTGCATAGTCATTAACTTGAATACCTGGCCGAGTTGTTGACTGCCCAACCCTGTGAATCCCACATACTCATTGATAAATATGTAGGTGATGCAACCGTCGCAGCTGTCTGGCGCCGCCAGACCTTCAGCGCCGCCGTCGAGGCCTGCTCACCCGACATGCATCGCTTCTTCCTGGACGAGCACATGCCCGCGCTCGCCGGCCTGCTCTGCCCGGACCCCAAGGACACGCTTGACGTCGCCGCGCCGCACGCGCGCGGGGCGGGCGCGCTCCTCGACGCCGGCTACCGCTTCTCGCGCATGCTGCACGGTGCGCCGTCGACGGCCGGCGGCGCGGCAGACGCGTTCTACCGCGCGTTCGTGCCCGAGCTCGGCAGCATGCTCTACCCGCAGCAGATCGAGCTCGTCAAGCGCTGCGTCCGCAGCGAACATGGCGAGCAGGACCGCGTCGGCGCGACGGTGTTCCCCGGCCTCGTCAAGGTGACGCGCGGCGCACCGGGCGCGAACGGGCAGCCGACGCCGCACACGCAGACGGTCGTGCGGAGGGCGCAGGCTATATGTGAATGTGCGCTCGGATTGGCTCCCGTGCCCGCGAAATAATGCCTCGGTTATTTAGTTAGGGCATGTCTGAAAGCCCTCGTGCCAGTGTGAAGGAATAATAATACCGTAATGTATGAATCTTCAAGCAATCTCTTTGACACACGGGCCGGTTATGTGACACTGTAGAGTAAGAGTGTGCTTGAATAAATTTTGAAGAGGAGCAGAGATGAGCGACTCGGGGGTCAAAACTTAAAAGCCGCAACCTAAGGCTGCGAAAAGCATTAGGGGTGTTCAAACCTCTGTGTTGCAGACGCAGTTGCAGAGTCTGTTGCAGGAGACCAAAACGAGGATTCCTGAAACACCTCTCGAGGTGTTGCAGGATTGGGCTGTTGCAGGACGCTGTTGCAGCAATGGGCGCTTGGCGTCTGCTGCCATCACACGCCTTTTTGAGTGCGTCGGCCGAAAACCCGCACACTGCAACAGATTGCTGCAACAGCCGCTAAACAAGGATGATCAGGCCCACAACGGGTTTGCAGCACATTTCTTGAGTTTGTTATATACAAGGTTTGGATAGACTGTCATCCGACCGTTTATAGTCAGCTACGGAGACTATGAGTTTGTAGAAGAACTGCAACACGGCGTGCAACAGGTCAAAACGACGAGGTTTGAACACCCCTATTACTTATCTTCCTACGGACGAAGTGAGCGTTATCCTCCCACCAGGTTCCGACGCAAGCGCTATTCAAATCACCCAAAGCGGCAAGTGCCATCAAAATAGAATCTCCCAGTATTTGAGTGAAGTATCCCGTCGTAGATACACATGATGTACCACCACTAGAGGCCTTTGGGACTAAAAAGTCTTATCCCTGTGACATAAAAACTAAAAAACCATAACCGGAGCAAGCCTGAGCCCACAAGGCTGATTCCGAGCCATCAACTCGCCACAAGTTAAGTCAAGTCAACTTGCCCAGTTATTAACATCGCAGAAACATTACAGGCTAGGCATGATATGGGTGGGAAGTTTTAGAATGAATAACAGGAGCACCAGCAAGCTCATATAACAAAAACAACAAAAACACTTCAAAAGGCGTTGGCAGGATTCGATCCCGGCGCCTCTTGAACACCTCCCGAGCCCGCTGCAGATATTCCCGTTAGTCTACGGCATCGTAAATAAGTGGCTGAATTATGCGTATATACCCAGTCAATCCCTGTCATCCGAGGGAAGTGATGATGCTTCCCGCTTTGGGCGATTTGATTAGCGCTTGCGTCGGAACCTGGTGGGAGGATAACGCTCACTTACGGACGACGCCACAAAGTCTACGCAGTATAGCACTGTGCGCACGGCAGTGTGCGCATATTTCGCCTGTGTTGATGGTATCGATGAATCGCAGTGGCACACTACTTACATGGCCGCAAAATCTACACACACGTCCCTCCACAACTGGCTGTGTTAGTCGCTGTGTCGATCCTCGTTACATATAGCATTCGATCGTAGCTCGTAGCCCTTCAGCCCAGTGAGGAACAGCGCAGAATGTAGGCATACGAATGTGCAGGATTATCGCTTTAAGTGCAAACTCCTCTGGAACGTCTTCTACCCCCTCCTGCACCCCAGAACCCGACGTTTGTCCTCAGGCGGTGATGATAGTAATCGTGGCTTCAGAGTCATTATCATCACTATCCGTGCTATCCTCCGATGTAACTAAGATAGTCGTCACAAACTCCCCAACACTAGGCACGGGCTGATTGTTGATCACCGCGTTCTGTAGCGGGCCGTTGCTCGATGTCTTGAACTGGAACAGCGTGGAAAGCAGGTATCCATCGTCCTGCACTGGGATGTTGAACGAAGTGCCGCTGCCGCCGCTGATGATGTTCATGGGCACGTCCTCGCCTGAGCCCGAGAAGACAACAGTGCCGATGGGTGTGCCGATGGTCACCTGCTGGATGAACGCCGCATGCGCCTCAACGGAGAGCTGCGCGGGGAATCCGGCGTCGACGCCGACGCCGAATGGGTTGGGCGTGGTGGCAGCAGCGTCATTGAGTGTGGTTGGAGACGATCTTGATGTTTCGCAGGAAGTTCTGAAGAGCGTGTAAGCGTTCAATATACGTTCCTCGGCTATGCTACAACTTAAGCAGATTTACCTGACGAGCCGCAGCGTCCGAGGCGAACTTCGTGACTGCAACATCCGATGCGCCTGCAGCACCAATTAGTCATGCTCCGCAGGACATCGCCCGTTAGAGATATGTGCTTACTGCCTGCATTGAGGGGAGTCGCCAGCGTGGTGCACAAGACCGAGAGGCAAAGAGCGAAACTGGTGAGAAACTTCATAGCTGGTTTGAATGGCTTTGAGGTTGACTGTGAGGCCTGTGAGGTCTGACCAGCATTCCCAGCGTGCCCTCGTTTATATAGAGCTGAAGAGATTTTCCAATAATGAATATGCGTCTTGCTTACCGGCAATCCGACAGTCGTCGGAAGGGCGCCCTGTATCGCCATTTCTCACTGTTCGTGTTGACATGCTGGGCCACATACTCGAAATAGACAGCGGGTGCCATTACCCAGAGATCTGCGAGAACAAGCCGCTCGTGGCGAGGGTTCTTACAATTGAAAGAACTGGCTGGCGATACAGACCGAATGGTATTGAACTCATCGCCCGTATGTATGGAGCCGACAGCGGTCGGAGACTGTACATCTATACCCACAATGTAATGCTGGTGGTGGACATCGATGTCCCATTCTATAAGACATCCAGTAACGATATTGGACGTGCAACGTTGGTAGAGCACGATTAACACTTACAGAGCGATACTACGGAAAACAAGCAAGGCGTTCTTTGAGGAAACAGTGCACGACGAAGCTTTTGTACGTCAGTTTCCGAAGCAGGTCATTTGTGCTGTCAACGTTGGGCAACGGCATTTCTGAGTGCCAGAGTTGAGTACCAATATTGTAAGGGATCGCTTGCTTTTAACTGGGCTCCCAGAGGCAACGTATACCTCACGCATTGCATGGATACAATACAAGACAGTTCCGTCCGTGCCGTGACCAAAACCTTCCATATTGTATCGCGTGCTCCCAGCAGGAATTTTCGCCAGTTACAGCACCGGGGACAAGATGTTGGATTTTACCGGAGCGCTGAGAAGTTCGCCTCCTGATCGTTCCTCGCGAGCCGAGTGTGTGTACAGTGGGCTGATGCATGGTCTTGACATTTTCGTCGAGCTTGCAACATAGAAGGGAGTGCTTGAGCTGAAAACAGGCCTTGGGGGTCAGCCCGTGAGATATACATTGATATCGGCCCACAGCGAGAGATCTGCAGGAGAGCAAAGCACACCGATGTGGAATATGGCTAGGCACTCATCGGAGCGCCAGCTGGCTGTTTGGTTTCGGAAGCATCTGCACAATACTTGGGCTTCCGTTCTAATCCATTGCTGTAAAACATGCATGGGTCGACAGCAGATCTGGTGTCGTGTGGAGACGCATGCTCGTTGAAAGTGACAAGGGCGCTGGCTCCGCTAATGATTGGGGGCATGTAAGGGGTGTTAACATTGTCACAAGCCGTGATCCAGATAGGGTGTCAGATAATTCTCAGCATCGTACAGGAAGGGGTTGGAAAAGCTGCGGTCAGCACAGGTCCGAGGATGCAGTGCTTGGCCTGAGCGACTTACTGTCATGAACTTCTGGGCGTCTCTAGGGTATTCTTTTCATTTCCATTGTCTTCTACCCCTATCTATTGTTCTCTCATCGATACTCATGGTTTCCGTATGTTTCTCTATTGTTCTGGACCGCTCTAGTGCATACACGAGGATACCGGGTGGTACTGTACAGTTTAGGACTACACATGTATAAGTAGCTACCGTCTGCAACAGAGAAAGCCAGTCTCGAGCTGGTCTGTTCCCCAGCTAGTTACTCGGAGACTGCACCACTATTTCCGTCCCCAGTTGAGAGCGCCGCACCTGGTACAGTTGTACTAGTTGTTGTTGACATAAGCTCGAGACTATCCTACCCCCGCGACGATCTCTCGTTGCTTCACCTGTTCTACCCAGAACACCTACCCGTTGCCCGGTCCGTCCTGTATAGGAGGATCGTGTAGATTGAGTTTAGACCCTAGTACACCGGACCGTAATCACCCGCGAAGGGAATGGCCCGTGAACCTCGGTATTGACCATCCCCTGTGTCGTTACCCCGTGCACACGCGACTAGTTACCCAATCAGTACCCGCTGATCCAACTCAACGGTTCCGAGCTTCATCTCGGAGAGCTGTACCTTAGACACCCTAACCCGGTGCTCTTTGATCGGCGGGGAACCTTTGGCGCACCCTTGGGTGTGGGAAGCTAGTAAAAGCAGTAATCGGAAGGCGAGACAGGCGCTCTTGGGCTCGTGCTCCTTAGAGTCAAGCTGCAACCGAGAAGTCGGTAGACCGCAGCGGGATTAAACAGCAGAACACTGGTAACTCGTAGCCGTATCAGTAGTAGCACGTGCTGTAAATCAATCCCTCTAAGACAACTTCTACCCTCGTGCTCTTCATTTCGGTTGAAGAGTATTGCAGGCTGCCTAGAATAGGCTTCACCCGCTGTATGGCTGGAGGCGACTCGTGCCCTTGTATAGGACGACCTCATCATTTTCCACGACTCGCGGGAGACCTATCTATCAGAAGCACAACGACAAGTGGTATTCGCCGACCGAAGTGTGTTCACGCAGACACTAATCCAAGTGTCAAGTGTGGTACTCGCGCAGAGTTTAGAAACCAAGCGCAAATACTCTTCATACTACGTGCAGCCGACGACACCAGTATTAACCCACCTACTCCCGCAGTCATCCCTCAGCCGTTACCGGTTGACTTCCATTTCCACGCACCCCATCCCCTATCATCCCGAATCCGAAGGCGAGAAGTCGTCGCCCAGTAAAGACACCGAGGACCACGACGACGGAGACGCCCTACTACCCGATCACACCGAGCGCGTCGAATTTTCGGGCATAGCCGACGCTATGGCCACCGCTACTCTAACCGCATCGGGCCTGAAACGGATTACGAGGATCCCTGTTCATGCGTCGACTCAAATCACAATAGTCTATTGCTCGGAAATAAACTCATCTATTTCCCACTTCGCGGGAGGCACAACTGTAACCAAGGAATGCGCCGAGCAGCCTTGTTCACACGCTAGCGGAAAACAACCTGCCAACGTTGTGGAATTCGTGGCCCAGGAGCTCGAGATGAGATGAGTGGTGGCAGCCCGGGAGAGCCCGCCGGCCGGAGGACCCTCCTTTGGAGGTAACGGCGGAGGCGGAGGCGGCGGCCCGGAGGCGGAGGTCGAGGACATCAAGATCGCGACGATGATGATGACGATAACGAATCGCGATCGCAATGGTCTGGCAAACAAGCCAGACACCTTCGACGGAAGCCGAAAAGATTGGGAAGCCTGGTGGAAGCAAATCAGGCTGAACATCTTCGCGAACCACCATAAGAAGCTCCGATCAGATCGGCAAAATCACACGTCCTGTCCTACATGCAGGGCGGATCAGTCGGAGAGTGGGCCGAGGCCTATCTCGAAAGCAACTGATTTTGCACGAGCAGATTGGGGCGTTTTTTTAACGGCCTGGTCAAGCAATTCTCGCACGACCGGCACTCAGACGCCTTGCAGAAGCTGAAGGAGCTGAAGCAGGGAAGCATGAGCGTTCGAGAGTTCAGAACGGCCGAGATGTACGCCTCCCGCCGCATGGCGCACTTCAGGAGCAGCTCGACGCGCAGTCAGTGATTCTCATTGACTACCTCGACGAAGCTCTCCAGAAGCGAGTCCTCGATGCGGTCTGGAGTCGGAAGACGTCCCAGCGTACTCGGCCTACATGCGCATCGCGAGAACGTGGACGAGAATCAGAGGAGGCATTACCAGCGCCAGAAGAACCTCGGGGCAGTCAGCCCCACAAGCCGGCTCCCAAGCCGCAAACACCCAGTCAGGCGCCGGCAGCGTCTTCACAGACCCAAGCGCCTCGACAAGATCGTCGAGATGGAACAGGCATAACCTACGGAGGGCCGCCAACCAACGAACCTGGACAGGGCCCGAAAGGAAGGGCTTTGTTTTAATTGCCATCGAAAGGACATTTGTCGCGCGACTGTCCCCTACCGAAGCAACCTCGTAGTGCGCGGCGTCTCCACAGACCTTCCTGATGAGAAGGACGATAAGCCCAAGCCGTCATCGGCTCAAGCTGATTCGTTCCTGATGGAATGGAGGAACGCATTCATCGCATGGTCGAATCCTCATTCATGCAAACTTCTCAAGGGTTTTCAGGCAGCTCAAGCGAAAGCACAGACGCGAAGAGCCTAGAATCATTTCTCAATTACTGTTGTACCATAGTGTTAGACGAATCATTGCAATGCTATTCTGAAGGGCGTCTGCTGAGCAGCGTGGCGGTTCAACACCGTGCTTAATTCCCCGCTCATTACCAGAAAACACGCCTGCACCGACAGTAGAGAAAAGAACCTGTGCCAAAACCCAAATGGGTAAGAGAAGTTCTATGGACTCCGGCGTGGATCCATCAGTGGACCACGTACGATGCCGAAGCAGCTGTTAAAATTCTGGAAGGATGGGTGCATGCAAAGCATCAGGTAGATGCCACGCTAGCAAGCGCCCAAAATATTGCTTCTATGTCACGAGACGAAGCAACTATATACCTTTCAGAATTAAAGAGTCACCCGAGATACCGAGCCGAAAAGGCAATCAGATTGATGTCCCAATGATCGTCACTATATTTGGACACCCTGAATCCTTTTCGGTAAAAGCTCTGCTAGACTCCGGATGCACTGGATCTTCAATTGATCAGACATTTGTAGGAACATGGCATTGCAACAACCAAATTGCCTGTTCCAATCCCAGTGTACAACGCCAACGGCAGTCATAATGTCGGGCGTCCGATCACGGAATGTGTCGATTTCAGAGTCAAGATTCAGGATCACGTGGAGCGAATGTCATTCGCCGTCACCAACCTTGGGAATACGTCCATTTTCCTCGGTTATGAGTGGTTGGAATTACACAACCCATCAATCAACTGGAAAGATCGCATACCCAGTTCGATAGATGTCCAGCTACTTGCGATTACGTACAACGCCTAATTGGCATTGAGGATGACAAGCACGAAATCCCGAATGATCCGGAGGCTCATCTTGAGGAGGGGAACAAATCTTCGTTTTCGACTGGCAGCGCTACATCGCAACAGGCGGCACTCACATCCGCCGCTAAAACCAACGTGGCTATGGATCTGGCAATCGAAGAAAATGCAAAGAAAGCAAAGAAACCTTTCGAGGAACTAGTCCCTGAGTACTATCACGAGTACAAGGACGTCTTTGCTAAAGAAAACTTCGATTCACTACCAGAACGACGCCCGTGGGACCACGCAATTGAGCTAACGCCAGGCGCTACGCCAGTGGGAGGAAAATCGTACCCTCACACGCTAGATGAACAGAAAGCGCTAGACAACTTCTTAGAAGAGAACCTTCGATCCGGACGTATCCGCCCTTCTAAGTCACCCTGGGCAGCTCCGTTCTTCTTGTCAAGAAGAAGGATGGCTCACTTCGACCGTACAGGACTACCGCAAGCTTAACGATTTAACCATCAAAATCGTTATCCACTTCCTTTGATCCAGGAACTGGTAGACAAGCTGAAAGGGTCCAAGTACTTCACGAAGTTAGACGTCAGATGGGGCTACAACAACATTCGGATCAAGGAAGGCGATGAAGAGAAAGCGGCGTTCATCACAAACCGCCGGACTCTTCGAACCCCTAGTCATGTTCTTCGGTCTCACCAATTCGCCAGCCACGTTCCAGACAATGATGAACGACATCTTCCGAGATCTGATCCAGGAAGGACACGTGATGGTCTACATCGACGACATCATGATCTATACCAAGGATCTGGAAGAACATCGCCGCATTGTGCAACGAGTTCTGACGTAATGCGAGAACACCGGTTGTACCTCAAGGCAGAGAAGTGCGAATTCGAACGACTCGAAGATCGAATACCTTGGCATGATCATCTCCGAAGGACAAGTCCAGATGGACCCAGTCAAAGTAGAAGGCGTCAAAATGGCCGAAGCCCACGTGCAAACGGGACATCCAGGGCGTTCCTCGGCTTCACCAACTTCTACCGGCGATTCATCAAAGACTTCGGCAAGATCGCAAAGCCGCTTCACTCCCTCACCGGCAATGCCCCATTCGTATGGAACCCCGAGCAAGCCGAAGCCTTCGAAGAACTCAAGAACCGCATCTGTTCCGCCCCAGTCCTAGCAATGCCCACGGACGTAGGACAAGTTCGAATTGAATGTGACGCTTCGGACTTCGCCTACGGTGCAACCTCGAGCAACACCAGGATGGCAAATGGAAGCCTGTCGCATTCCTCTCCAAAGCGTTCACAGCCACCGAGCGCAACTACGAGATCTACGATAAGGAACTCATGTCTATCATGTCGGCACTTGACGAATGGCGCCAGTACCTAATGGGCGCTCGGCAGGACTTCGAGATCTGGACAGATTACAAGAACCTGGAGTACTTCCCGGAAGCCGCAGAAGCTAAACCAACGGCAAGCGCAATGGTGTGCCGAACTTGCCGAGTATCACTTCCTACTTCAGCACAAACCCGGCCGGACCAACGGAAAGGCAGATGGACTCTCACGACAGGCTGGATATGAGAATGGAAAGGACGATAACGCAGACATTGTAGTATTAAAACCGGAACACTTTCGCGAACTATCTCTACGTAGTATAGATCAGCACATGCTTGACGGACCAGCTACGGAATGGCTCGTAGATATTAAAAAGCACAAAGCTAATAAGGACAAAGTAGTTACGATAGCGCTAGCAAAGAAGGAAACGGACTGGAAGGAAGATGAAGAGGGATTGGTTACTTGGAAAGATCGGATCTACGTTCCCGTACAATCGGAAACTTCGCGAACAGATCATCAAGCATCACCACGCACTGTGACCTCATCGGACACCCGGGCCAACACAAGACCCACGAACTGATCACGCGCGAACTACTGGTGGCCACGCATCCGCCGGGAGACATTAGAAAGTACGTCGAGGGATGTGTTGACTGTCAAAAACCAAGGTTCACACCGGATCCAAATTCGGCCCGCTTCACCCGAACGAGATTGCCTCTCGACCCTGTGGGAGATCATCTCTGTCGACAAAATTGGTCCACTCCTCCGTCGCTAGGATTCGATGCTATCATTGTGATTGTCTGTATGTTCTCCAAACAGATAATCTGCATCCCTCCACCATCGAGCTCAACGCCGCAAGGATGGAGCAAAATCCCGCGCGACCATGTTGTCAGCCCATCACGGCATTCCGCCGGAAGATCGTTAGCGATCAAGGAGCAGAGTTCAAGAACGAGTACATATCTGAACTCTATAAGTCTCTGGGAATCGAAGCCAACGCATCCACGGCCTATCATCCGCAGACCGACGGTCGACGGAACGGATTAACGCTGAAGTCGAACAGTACCTTCGACTTTTCATCAACTACCGACAATCCGATTGGGCCGAATGGCTACCCTCGCATCATTCTCGTACAACAACAAGGTCAACAGCTCCACCGAACAAACTCCATTCTTCGTCAACAAAGGCTATCACCCTAACTCCGAAACGAACCATACCGGAGCAAGAAGGAAACCGTGAGAGACTTTGTAGATCGGATGAAATCAGTACGAGAGGAAACACAGGCAGCCATCGGATTAGCACAAGAGACGATAAAGCGCTTCCATGATCGACGGAAAGGGAAGACACGGAATACAAGCCGGAGACCTGGTATGGCTTGAAGGGACCAATATCACAACCGATCGACCGATGAAGAAGCTCGACAACAAGCGCTACGGTCCGTTTAAAGTTAAACAAAACACGGGCGCCTCCGCTTACGAGCTTGAACTTCCCAAAGCACGGAGAAAGATCTATCCCACGGTCAATGAGATGTGGCTCTCACCGCTCCGAGAACCCTCCTTCGAATCCCAGGCACGTGAACCCGAGATACCCGATCTAATTGATGGACAAGAAGAACATGAGGTCGAAGAGATCCTGGACGCTAAGTTAGACAAGGGAATTCTCAAATACAAGGTTCTATGGAAGCACGAAACTGGTCCGCGCAAGTACACATGGGAACCGCGATCCAACCTCACCCACTGTCAAGATCTCATCGATGCTTTCTACAAGCGCATACCGGGTGCCCCTCGTCCGTTGACTATTCAATTCCCCCCATCGTGTTCCGCCCCTAATGTCAATCAATTCATCGGACATATCGGTTCCAGACTCTACAATTGGGAAATAGGTCGTACAGATAGAGACGCCGAGTTCTATAGATCACGCGGACGTGATCCTTAAAGAGGGGTTATGTCATGAACTTCTGGGCGTCTCTAGGGTATTCTTTTCATTTCCATTGTCTTCTACCCCTATCTATTGTTCTCTCATCGATACTCGTGGTTTCCGTATGTTTCTCTATTGTTCTGGACCGGCTCTAGTGCATACACGAGGATACCGGGTGGTACTGTACAGTTTAGGACTACACATGTATAAGTAGCTACCGTCTGCAACAGAGAAAGCCAGTCTCGAGCTGGTCTGTTCCCCAGCTAGTTACTCGGAGACTGCACCACTATTTCCGTCCCCAGTTGAGAGCGTCGCACCTGGTACAGTTGTACTAGTTGTTGTTGACACTTACAAGCTCCCTGCAACACTTTGGCTCGCACATAACCTCACTTGCTTCTCTGTCCAGCAATTTGTAAGGGGCGTATGCTCACGACTTGAGAACATACACGCTCAAATGAGGTTGAGCACCATGTCCGCAAACAGAGGTAAATCACGTACCTGATGGTGGCTACGGCGGGAGTTTACATGTCTGACAATCCCGCCATTCTTCCCAGCTCCGTGCTGTCCTGCGAAGACAGCCTGTCCATGTTCACCTGGGCACCTCACGGCAAGGAATGGGCCATAGGCCTCAAGCGTTCGCTCGTGCGCGGGGATAATGGTCTAATATAAGCCTAGCGACCATGGTAGGCGTTTCACTGGATCGGATCCAAGTCGGCGGTGTGGTCTCTGACTCCCCAGGGCGGTATAAAAGCAAGCAAGGTCGGCCGATTTTTGTCCATTTACCGTCACCTCGTCGAGGTTGTAGCACAAGCCAGTGAGCGGTTCATCTCTCAAGAACGCATTGGGGATCGGTTCGCTTCACGGACCGCGTAGCCGAACCAGTGAAATAGCACCTCTGACACTCCACGCACAAGTCTCTTTTCTGAACATCCACCGCCACTCGTCTCGCTCTTTAACTCATCCGGATTCCTCTTGTCGACCACACAATTTGCCAGCTGCACGCGGTCCCCTTATCCCTGACATTATATTTTCAACGGGATACCACCTGTTTGACTGGATCCCTACACTCGCGTCACGGACCAGCCTCCTCTATTCAAGAGCTCCTTCTACACCAGAGAAGAGCCGAACATTCGTAAGATAATCGCACATAATGGCTCCTGCGCTGCAACACCCGGCTGGAGTCACCTTCATCGACGATCTGAAGCAGGTACACTCCGACGCATCCGAGTACTATGGCGGACAGGAGCAGTTCAGTCGTGGTCGGACATATAGCGCGGTAAGTATGGCTCAAATCAGTGGTAAATAGTTCGTGACATGCTCATTTTTACTCGCAGTCGTTTGCACACGGCTACAACCCGAAGCGGGCTCCTGCGTTCCAAGATGAATGGCATAAACGTGCACGACGCATGTCCCACGACGAGAAGAGCATTACAGCACCCCGTCGTTTTCTGATAGACGTGGAGGAGACCATCCGTGTCGTTCTTGAGCAGGAGGATACCGACGGAGACTTTCAGATCAGCATCACCGACGCAGGCCCTAAGCTGATGCCTCTCGGTACGGCTACGAGTAACGGCTTCAAGACCTTCGATGTCCGGGTATGCATGCCTTTCCGCTAGCTAATGCGCGTGACCTTTAACAACATTTGGATATTAGGGCACGTACATGCTATCAAACCTGCTGCAAGAGCTTGCGCTTGCTCGGGATCACGGACGGAAACGAATTGTTTTAGATGAAGCCCGCCTTACAGAGAACCCAGTGGATCGTCTGTCGCGTATGATCAAGAACTCTTTCTGGCATGCCTTGACACGTCGCATCGACGGTGATGGTCTGGAGATCATCTGTGCCGACCCGAAGAACCGTACTGGCCGCGTGAATCCCCGCATCTACGTTCCTCATGGCGAGCCGGCAATGGCAGAGTACTACAGGAAGGTCGCTAGGGAGAAGCCTCATTTGAACTTGGACGTGCAAGTGCTGCCACCCAAGTGCGACGATCCTACCTTTGTGAAGAGCCTCAACAACAAGCCCGGTATTCTTGCTCTTGCTATGCAGGAGGTCGACGATCCTAAGGGCGGGAAGACCCTTAAGGGAATTCCTTTCATTGTACCAGGCGCTCGATTCAATGAGGTTTGTTTCCACATAGTCTTTATGCGTTTGTACTGATGCGGCGCCTTCTACAACAGCTCTACAACTGGGACTCGTACTTCATTTCTCTTGGACTGCTCATCGACGGTCAAACCAACATGGCCAAGGGCATGGTAGACCATTTCATATTCGAGATCAAGCACTATGGCAAGATTTTGAACGGTAGCCGGAGCTACTATCTCTGCCGAACCCAGCCACCGTTCCTCACAGACATGGCGCTCCAAATCTACAACCAGCTCGATCGCTCTGATACCGACGGCAACCGCGCTTGGCTCAAACGCGCCATTCAGGCTGCTATCAAGGAGTATCACTCCATCTGGGCTGCGGAGCCTCGTATGGACCCGAAGACTGGACTGTCTCGCTACCGCCCCGACGGCCTGGGCATTCCGCCCGAGACGGAGGCTACGCACTTCACGCACATCCTCGAGCCGTACGCGCACAAGCACGGACTGTCCGTGAACGAGTTCAGCGAGCGGTACAACGACGGCAGCCTCCACGAGCCGGGGCTAGACGAGTATTTCCTGCACGACCGCTCCGTGCGCGAGTCAGGCCACGACACCACGTACCGCTTCGAGAAGCGGTGCGCCAACCTAGGCACGATCGACCTTCAGGCGCTGCTGTACAAGTACGAGGTCGACATCGGAACGGCGATCCGCGAGGTGTTCGACGACGAGCTCGAGATGGAGGACGATTTTGACCTTGCGCCGTGGCCCGTCACTCCAGAGAATTACGCAAATCCGCACCGCGAGAAGTCAACATCGCGGGTGCAGACCAGTGACGAGTGGTTCGAGCGCGCGGAGTGGCGGCGGAGTATCATTGACCAGTATTGCTGGAACGAGAGCAAGAACAACTACTTCGACTATGATACCGTGCAGGAGAAGCAGAGTTTGTACGAGAGTGTCACTGGCTTCTGGGCAATGTGGGCAGGCTGCGCAAGTGAAGAGCAGGCATGGAAACTCTTGTACGTGTCCTTTGATCCAGTGTGCAAACCCATTCAAGACTAACCCTTCTTCCTCTCATCGTCAGGTCGCAATCCCTCAAGAAGTTTGAGGTGCTGGGTGGACTTGTCTCTGGAACTGAAGAGTCAAGAGGTAAAATTTCCCTCGACCGTCCTAACCGTCAATGGGACTACCCGTTAGTGAATGCGCCCATGCTGTCACATTACTATTCTCACGACTCCTCTTCCCTTCAGTTACGCCTGGCCTCCGCACCAAATCATGACTTGGGTTGGATTGGAACGTTACGGCTACCTTGAGGAAGCCCAGCGGCTCGCTTACAGGTTCCTCTACATGATGACAACCGCTTTCGTAGACTTTAACGGAGTTGTCCCTGAGAAGGTAAGAACATTTTGTATCATTACCCGACTCTGTCTGACCTTTCGCAACATCTTACAGTTCGACGCTGTCAAGCTGTCGCATCTCGTAGACGCCGAATATGGAAACCAAGGTATCGACTTCAAGATGGTCCCCCGCGAGGGCTTCGGCTGGATGAATGGTGCGTTCACTGCCTGACCGCTACTGACCGCCCTTCTGACTGTCGTTTTGCAGCTGCCTACCAAGTCGGCCTGTCCTACCTCTCGACAGGTATGCGTCGCGCAGTGGCCGCGTGCACCAGCCCCGAGGTCTTCTTCGGTGACGCCGCGGCACCCCAGAAGCTGTCCAACCCCGCCTTCCAGGGCAGCACGACCGACCCGCTCAACCTCGCGATGGAGTCGCTCTACTTCAACGACACGCCGACGCACGAGCCCATCTCGCCTACATACTAGGTTCCTTCAATATTTAAGACATGGGCTTTGGTTCACGTAGAGCCCCTTTAGGGCCGTATTCGTACGTCGGTCTAATGCGGCAAATTTACACCGCCGGAAGTCGCGTTTCCTTGTCTTCATTTGTCCCTCTCCGCCTGCACCTCGCGCAATATCCAAAGTACCCAAGGACCTTCTGTAGGACGTTCAAGTTAACTTGTAGAGATTTCACGATTGTTACCTTGTAGAATTCTTGCCCTCGTTTCTTCCTTGTAAATAGATCTCCTACAACTCGTGTACAGATATTCCGCAATACCTAGTAGTCAATCTCTCACGCCCTACTGTACATTTGAATGCATGCATGTTAACGAGGAATTGAGGTGGAATGATTCTCCATCTGTGCCAAACACGCCAAGTACGAATCGGTATATAGGACGTTCCACGGAGCACGAGCAACACAATATTTAAATTTACTGCGATCACGCTCACAGGGAAAGCATGTTTGGTTGAAGAGATAGTATAATGGAGTTGATGTGAAATAACATGGAAGTATAGTCATGCAGAATGAAAGACGTATCGATATGCGGGACGGAGGTTGCTACAAAGGCATCACCTCGGGCTGCAGCAGTCAAACGAGTCCGATTTTACGCCAGTCTCCCGCTGCCCAAGGCTCAGCCTGACTCGAAGAAACTGGATGGAATGGTCGCCGGACATCCGCCAAACGCACCGGTAAGTCTTCTCGGGCTGGCATCCCGTCCAAATGGAGGGCCAGAAGGCGGCCAGGGCATGTACCACGCTCGGGGATGTGAAGCGGAGACAGAATGGTGTTCGTCGAGGTCTTCATCGGGCACAGCGTTTACTCCCGTTTGAACATGTTGGGGTGTGGTAATCGGTCCAGATGATTGCGTGAGTCGTCCTTCGGAAACCGTTGCACTTGATGCAGCTGTAGCGACCGCAACCGCACTTGAAGCCGCACTTCGGGCCATACGCGGCCTGCCGCGCAGCGTGACATGCACGATATTCGCCATCTCCTTCGTGGCAAGTTTAGGAATAGGCTTCCCTTCCTTGAGCCCAGTATCGCTGGGCCAGCCATGACGACTGCGCCGGTGGATCAGCAAGCTATCCCGATGAGTACTGTACCAACCACAGGCTAAGATTGCGCCGTTGCCAAGACCGTCATTCACTACCACGTTGCAAACATGTATGCTGGTATCGCTGCGAGATACCAAGGATCAATATAACATTGAAAGGGCCACCAGTGGCTGGAACGATACGAACTGTTGATTTCTGCTGTGCTCTTCCAGCTCCAAACAATCGGGTGGTGCCATTGAATGTACATCCACGTGTATGGCAATAGAACCCCTCCCTATGCGGTGCACGATCCGCTATTGCTGCTGCTGACTCCGAGTCAGCATGAACGTGCTTGAGGACAGACAGGCGCGGTTTCCATGCTTGGGGAAATCCATCGAAGGCTGGGCTATTTACCATCCCAGACCTGCACAGCCATAAGCTTTATTTTCCACACATGAGTAAAACAAATACTCACAACACGCCCACATGGAAATCGTCTGACATTGCGTGCGTACCGATGGTCCGAGAGCTGAGGATGAAAGACTCAGGGAGGGGACGAGATGAACTGGAGAGCAGTGAGGAAAAGAAGAGTCTCCAGACCTCCCTTATAGCCGTTGCGTTATACGTGCGGCGAACTTCTCACGTGAGGGTTCGTGGCCAAGCTGTGGCGGCCTTGAACGCGGGACCAAGGCCACCGACTTCTTAGCGGCACAGAGCACAGGGTACAAGAGACGCTCCGCTTCGCTCAGGCACAATTGAACGTTGTGTGTGGCCACCTTGAACAACAGATTACGGGAGGTCAGCGCACAGGCGAATTGACCGCAGCGCGTGAGGGCATATAAACCAGAGTCCCGGAAGAGGTCCAGGCTCGAGCCAAGAGGTAGGGTAAGAGTGTGAAAGCTCAAGCGCTCACGTCGTGGCATCGTGAATGAAAGTACAGTGATAATCGTTCAAATTATGCCATGCCTGTATAGCCCGTTGAAATTCTAGATAGAGTGATCAGGAAAGACTATGGATATTAATAGCCGTTTTGAGCTCACCGACTACCATGGCCATGGATCTTGCGTAGCTGACAGTTCAGAGGACAGATGATGCAACCCAGGCCTCAAGTCGGTTGCGATGCGGATAGAAGGGAGCTGTGATATATCAATCCCATAGCTTCGACCGTGAATTATTAGTTATAGTATACGCCCCTTGGTAGTACACGTAAGTTACATAAGAGCAATAGGAAGGTTATTGTTGCAAACAGCCTTGGCTGCGGCGATCCGTGGTCCGTAGATTTGCGTCATCTGGAAGCAGCTTAGTGAAGTTGCCAAATTCCCAGCTGTAGCACTCCACGCAGTCGTCCTCTGCCTTTGGTTCAGGAACCTGCCGCCCGACCGCTTCGCTCGGAGCCCATGTCTTGTTGAGAAGGTTCTCGATAACGTTGACAATGCCGTGAGTCCGTATGTCGACAGACCACGCCCATTCCGAGACTGTGTCGTAGATAATGGAGTGACCTAAGTGGCATCTGCAGCGCATATATGCAGTCAGAAGTGCACTCCGACACGCTGCAAAACCGACGTACCGACTCTCCATGGCGTAGCCCGCGATCGCACAGGACGACAAGATGCCGTTGCAGGTGCCCATTGCAATGGGGTCGGCGGTATGGTATACGTGGGTGATGTGGTTCGTCGACGGCTGTCGCAGTCTTGTTAAATGTGTTAACTGTCTGTGGAAGCGGACAATGACGTACCGAAGTGGGTAGGTGTAGACGGCCGGCCGCCATCCTCTCGCCGGGGGCTTCAAAAGTGACCACAGGAACACCGAAGGTTGTACCCAAGAGGCCAGCGAGGGCACCACCCAGAGAGTGCCCGGTAAGCCAGATGTTTGAGTTCGGGTACATATAGGTCAGGTTGTAATATAGATTCTTGAGTAAATTTAGTTCAGCGAGTGGTGACAAGTATCTTCAAACCCGATACTCACAGTTCCAATCTGATAGAACAGACTGTCATCGACCAAAGCCTTTCTCTAGGCAGTCTTGATCGCATTTCCATCCGCCGCGGTAGCAGCCGCATACTGTCGTCCATGTCCAGTCGATGCGCGCAGCAGCAGCTGAATAGTAAGTTGTCGTTGAATTTATCTTTCTTCGACGTGGGCCCGCCGCCACCAATGAAGGCCCCCGATGTGCCCTTGATAGACAGGACAACCGTCGAGTTGTCGGGGGTCGCAAACACATGTCCACGGAAGCCGTCCTGGTCTGGCTCCCATCCAAATGGATACGACTGCGAGGCCACCGGATTAGCATGCCACATTGTGATATGGTACCTTCTTCTGCAGATGCACAGCAAGAGCAGACACGTTGAACACTTACCACATTCCAATCTCCTCCGAGGTCATACCAACCCGCTTCTCCTGGCTCGAGGTACGCGTTGTTCGTCATCTTCGCGAGGTCGAGTAGCGTCTCTCGACTCTCGATATCTGGTGCAGGAACTTCCTCCTCATCCCATTCCAGGACCGCGCTCTGTCTCGATATTCTCGACAGCGAACGCGCGCGAAGGAACGCTTCGTGCGAGACAGGTCGGGGCGTCTTCAGCTGTTTCGTTCGCACAGAATACGAGTCCCCTATTCCTGGAAGCAATGTATCCGGTGCAGTGATATCGCTCCAAACGACGCGAGTTGAAGGGGACACTGCGTGGACATGACGCAGCTCAAACTGCAGAGCTTCAGGAGACGAGCTGGTTCGGGACTCGGACGGCGACGGAGAATTGATGGTCCATGGTAGTAACGAGGTCAAGAAGCCAAAGAGCGTCGTAGATAGCATGGGAAAGTGCTCACCACCCACAGAGGGTGGTGGTAAGCAGGCAAAGTGGCGGTTGGGTACATTGCTGCGAGTGTCCAAAACGAGTTGCGACTAAGTCAACTGCCATGACGCTCACTCACGCAGCAATTTGATGTCTAAAAATGATTTTTATTATTCGACCAGCGTGACAGGAGTAGTTTGTATGTTCAAGAAGACATGAGGGAGCTATGGACTTGGTTGTTCATTACGGGTCATGTGTAACATGCATGGAGATGGGGATGAAAGAGAAATGTAAATGGCATTTATTGTATCGACAAGTGAAGAGGATGGGGATGCGAGAGAGCAGATGATATGCGAATGTGAGGGTGAAAAGAAACGTGCCCATTCGCTTGAAAAGGATAGGCGAACATGAGAAGATGTTTGTATTGGCATGTATATGTCCAGATGATGCACAGGTAAAAGAAAGACGTTCCGCGGAGACTATTGCTGAGATTTCGCATAGGCACCCCACTTCTTGAATGCTGGGTCATCGGGCTTCGTGTCTGGATGAATTTGTATCTTGTTATCCCACAACGCCGCAGAGGACTTCGACGGGTCGTGCTGCGCAGGGTCGGAAAGGCCAGACGGCGAGTTTGGCTGCCAACCAGCGCCGATGGAGGTGGCGACCAGCGTCGGTACCATGGTCATCAGCGAAGACCTGAAGAAGGTCGTTAGGATCGCTTATCGCTTCGACAGGCAACAGGAGTACTCACAATGCCACAGGCTGCGCCTGAGATTGAGGGCGTGCCTTGCGACTGCGATCCACGTACGACGACGCACGCATACGCGCGCCACGGACATGCGCGAACGTACCGAGGTTGTCGCGGACCATGTCGATGGCGGTATTCCACTCAACGTCGCGGGTGGTTGGGAGCTCCTCAGGGCGTGACATGATCCGAAGCTTGACAAGTAGTTTCCCCGCAGGCTTGTTCGGTATGCAACGAAGGAGGGCACCGAGAGGGATAGAGGCGAAGCCAAGGGCAAGTGAGATACCCCACTCACGACCACCGACACGTGTGACTTGGAAGGCTGCGCCACCAATGAAGACGATCAGGACTTGGACGGCAATCTCTGCAAGGTAAATTCAGTATACGTTGATGCACCAACACATAGTTAGTCGAAAGCACGAACCGATCAAAGTAATGCCAATGAAGTAGTAATTCTTCGTGATACCCTCGAATATATTCAGCTTGTTGTCGAGACGGCGACAGTTAACCGAGTTGAAAATCTGCGAAAAGACGAAGATGTTGAAGACCAGAGTCTGCACGTCCTTGTCATGCTGAGATGAATCCCCCTGGTGGAAACCCGAGGATCTGGAGCCCGAGGAAATGGAAGATTAACGTGATGGTAGTCTGGTACGCCGACTGCCCCAGGATTTGCTTCCACATGTCAACGGTAAACAGCGGGGCCGTCTTCCTGTCAGGCTTGCGATTCAGTGAGTGTTCCGAGGCGGGATCCGTGGCGAGAGCAAGGGCGGCGAAGGTGTCCATGATGATGTTAATCCAAAGTAACTGAACAGCCGAGAGCACCGACGACTCGCTAGCGGAGGCCACCGCGGAGACGAAGGTGATAATGACGGCCGTGATGTTGGTCGAGATCTGGAATTGCAAGAATTTGCGCACCGCATCGTTCACGCATCGGCCCCACATGATCGCCTTGACGATCGACGAGAAGTTGTCGTCCATGAGGATAATGTCGGAGGCCTCCTTGGCGACTTCGGTACCAGCAATGCCCATGGAGAAGCCGACGTCAGCCGTCTTGAGCGCAGGTCCATCGTTCGTTCCATCGCCAGTGACACCAACAGTCTCGCCGAGCTCACGAAGGCTTTCGACGAGCACCTTCTTATCCTCAGGAGACGACCGCGCTAGAACCTGGAGCCGGGGAACGATCTCAAGCATATCTTGTTTGTCGAGCTGACGGAACACTGGGCCCTCCATGATGATGCCGCCGGCGGTGTAGATACCGCACTGCAAGGCGATCGATCGAGCCGTGAGGACGTTGTCGCCAGTGCACATCTTGACCGTAACTCCGGCCTTGAGACACTTCGCGACAGCTTCGCGGACACCAGGACGAAGAGGGTCCTCAATACCTACGATGCCGATAAGTGTGAGGTGGTGGGCCAAATCCTCGTACGGAACCTAAGTGTCAAATGATGGATAAGCGAGTACAAGAACCTCTCGAGTCGAATCACTGACCTCGTCGTCAAGCTGGGAGTCTGTCCCTCTAGGAGGCCAAGACTCGAAGTCGCGGTAACAGAGAGCGATCGTACGAAGGGTCTGATTAGCGTAGAAGATGATCGTGCGCTGGATGTTGTCGCTGGCGACCTCATCGATCTCCCTGGGCTCCAAGTCGCCACCACTCTGAGTGGTATCGCCAGGCTTCACAACAACGACATGCTGCGTGCACATCCTGGTAAGGATCTCGCTGGCTCCCCTTCAGGAAAAGGCGGTAACCGCCGTCGCGTTTCCGGATAACAACACCCATGGCCTTGCGCTCGCTCGAGAAGGGAATCATCTGCTTAATATCCGCCTCGTCGCGAGTCTTCTTGTAGTCGTCCCACTTGTTCTGCTTGGCGAACTTGAGCAGGGCGGTCTCGGTCTTGCTCCCGACGAAGACGAGCTCGCCGCTGTCTGGATCGGTGTCCTCGAAGGCGGTGGAGTTGATCGCAATAGCCTCGTTAAGAAGCTTCTTGAGGGGGTCGCCAAGAACACCGGTGAGCTCGGTCTGGTCAATGCTGAAGTCCTGGACGTGCTTTCGGCGCGCCTCCTCGGTTGCCTTTCCCCGGACTCCTCTCCCGCATTCGTACGCGTCATGTTCTCTTCGAGCAGGTGCACGAATTTGCAGTGGATACCGATAGAACCCGCGACGACGGTCATCTCATTTTGAGTGAGGGTGCCGGTCTTGTCTGTGCAAACGACGGAGGCGTTCGCCATGGTCTCGCATGAGCCCAGGACGCGGACGAGAAGCTTCTCCTTCGTCATGCGCTTGGTAGCGAATGCGAGAGCAAGCGTAACGGCAAGAGGAAGGCCTGGTGCCCAATTAAGTTACGTGCATTTGCAGAACAACAACATTGTAGCTTACCTTCCGGTACGGCAACGACAATAAGGGTCACAGAGATAATGAGAATCTGGACGAAGGCGATACCCTTCTCGTTCGCCGTCCGCTGTGGATTGTTTGTTCCCAATTGAACAAAAAATCTGATCATTAGGGCGGTGAAGAGAACAAGACCGGCGGCACTTCCGAGCTTGGCGATCAGCTCGGCGAGGTCGTTGAGCTTCAGTTGCAAAGGGGTATTCTCCGTATCGCCGCGAAGTGCTATGTAGAACATATTAGACAGACATCCAACCGTAAATTGTCAAAACACTCACCCATCATGATACGACCGTTGAAACTCTTCGTGCCGACGGCAATGACGACGTAGCTACCGTACCCTTCAAGGACCTTTGCACCGGACACCATGAAACAGTCTGTATGATTGGGGAGATCGCCCTTCTGCTCTCCACGGAAGCACTCATCGTAGCTGAGTTTCCGAATGGCGTCCGATTCGCCCGTTGCCCCGCTCTCGTCGCAGCGGATGTTGTGGCCAGAGAGGAAGACGCCATCACAGGGGACAATCTCGCCGGGTTCTAGCAAGGCAATGTCACCGACGACAACTTCCCGAATGTCGATGACCTGTTCAACGCCTCCGCGAATGACCTTCACGCCTCGCTCTTCTTTCTTCTCGTTCAGCGTCTGGAACTGGCGCTCCTTCTGCCAATCATTAAGAGAACCGACCATAACCTGAATACATACGAGTATATGCGGTTAGTTCTGCGCTTGTGCGAAAAAATGATATATCTGCCACTTACGACAATAATGATGGCTACGATAATAGCAACGCCTTCCACCCAGTCCACGGGCGGTTCGCCTGGTGGCAACGGCGTTCCGAAGTCTTGGAAGAATCCTAATGCCAAGGACACCACCGCGGCTATAGACAACAGCACCTGCATTCAAATTGTCAGCCACTCAGGAACCGGCGCATAACTTCGCAAAGCGGTGTACGCACCAGAACTTTATCCTTCAGCGCCAACCACATGAGTTGAAGCAAGCTCTTTGTCTTGCGCGACGGCAACACGTTCTCGCCGAATACGCGATGCCGGTCCTCGATGGTCGCAGCATATGCACCGCCCGACTCCTTGTCATCTTTGACCTCCAGGCCTTCCATGTTGGCCGCTTCCGCCTGCCCGTCATCTCCGGTGACCATGATGCCAGGTACCGCCTCCGCCTCCGCGCCCTCTATTCTGTCGTGCCGCTGAGATACACCAGTTCCCGCGCCTGTTCCGCCGCCTGGCCGTCCATCCCCGTGCGCAGGCTGCGAGGGTGCCGTATGCTTCGCGAGGCCTCGCTTCTTGTGCGTGCCCAGACCCCTGAGCAAACCGTCAACGCCACCCATCTCCGTTAGGGCGGGTAGATTCTTAGGGTCTACCAGGGAAGCAAGGCGGTAGGGTTTGAACGCAAACGGCCCGGCGTCGATGCTCTCGTCCTGAGCGAGGTCCAACGTGGGACGCGCAGCTTCCGATTCTTCTTCTGCATGTTCGTCCCCCTCGACCTCCTTCTTCTTGTGGTGATTCGAGCGGGACGGGGAGTGTTCGTGTACGGTAGTGCCGCCGACGCTACGCGTGTCGAAATGCGTTTGGGTCGGCGAAGGCGACGCGGCCAGTGTAACCATGCCGATGGAATGGGAGTCCGGGTCCGTGTCCTCGGTACTACCGTTTATCGTACTCGACACGCTAGGCTTTCGCCCGTGGCCGTGCGGTTGACCTGGCGCGAGCAGGCCGAGCGACGAGTAACCAGATTGCGCGTTCGGATGGTTCTCGCGTAAAGCCAAAGTAGTAGGCTGAGCAAACTGGACCGATGAACGAGTGGATAGGGTAGGCGACGGTGGAACATGAGTTGAGCCATCTGAACCCCAGCTCGAGCCCGTGGGCGAGCTCGGGACATCTAGAGAGGTGCGTGCGGGTCTCAGAATGGAAATGGGCGCGAGTAGACCCTGTTCGGACGGCGAACGAGCGTGCTGGTCGGTTTGCGGGCTGATAGGTGGTGACTGGGACTCAAGAAAGGGGCTGCCAGAGTCCAAATGTGGTGTCGACATACGAGGAGTAGAGTAGTCGGTCGTCACCTGAATGGACGGAATTTCCGGGCCTTCGCTGTCAGGATGCCGGTCGAATTCGTCGACAGAATTATGGTGAGACATAGCGAATAGAAAGGCTGAGGACAGCGAGGACTAGAAAGAAGCTAAACGTGGGGGTCCAAAACCTAGCAGTCTCCTGGCATGAGCGGTTTTGTATCCCAGTCACCACCGCATGTGGTTGAAGTAAGGTGTGTTCGATTTCGAAAGAACATGCACCGCCATAACCAAAGGCGCTTATCTCGTCAGCGCCAGGTCCCTTGGCACTCCGACGTCCAAGTGGTCTTGTCCCTCTCAATTCCTGCCACCGTCCTCGACAACGGCCTGAACAAAAACCGTGCTGTGCGTCCGGCCACTGTCCAAGTGCTAGGCTCAGAGTAAAGGCTTTGCGGCAGAGGCTGGACAGCACTGGCCGCGCAGCCTGCAGGCGGCGGACACTCCCACGCTCAATATCCTCGGGGTTTCCAAACTGAAAGATGTCGCCGTTTTCCTCATGCCTTCAATGCGTGGTTTATGCGGGAGGGGAACTGCTAAGTAACCCTCATTCAGTACTCGAGGTCGAATATTGAATGAGGGTTTTCGCTGTACCAGGAATACGGTATGCAGCTCGTTCAAGCAAGTGTTGAACACGCGCGTACCGCGAGGTGGGGTCTGTAGTATAGCAGGCTCCAGCGTGGACCTTCTGGAAAGTACACTCTGAAATTCCAGTTGCTTTTCACCTCATCGCTCGCGGTCGTCTTGGTTATGGGGACAATGCACGTCCTGGTGAATTCCTCGTACTATTGTTATTGAGGATACTCTGGTAGATGTGATCCCAATCAAGACGATTGCTGTGTGGCGTTGTTATATGCACTGATTAGTATCCTGCAACCATAGAGAGGATGCAGTTTCCCAGACGAATCTCCTAGTAGAAGCTTGCCATACTCGGGGTGTTAGTACTCGATGTAGAATTCACGTATCAATCGCTTTCGTGGGTGATGTTCTCTCATGTGGATTCAAAATCTAATGAATCATCTTTCTGTGATGCAGAACGATCCCATAGATATCTTATTTAGAAAGAATGTTGGTCGAGTCGCCAGCGCTATAGTACTCTTGAGTGAACCCGCACGACGCGCGTCACTCTGTCAAGGAGCATCTGCCAACTAACCTGAGTCTTTCTGGGGCTTAAATTCGTACGCATCCCAACCGCAGCCTGTAGAATGCCCACTTGTAGCATTCGTCATCAGGTTTCGGTTACAATCTCGGATCTACCCTAGTTTCGTCCAAATCGAGGCTACTCCCACCCACGTACGCAGTTCACCTTATTCTGCGATTTGTGCCGTGACCTGGTGATCATGCTGCAATTTCCGTTGTAGGAGTCCTCCTATTCCATGCCGATACGCCGCATGGTCATCGAATGCGACGGTTGACGGGAAGATCTCGCCGAAAACACTTCGGTCTGCTTCAACTACTTCGAGGATCCTCAGGGCTTCTCCTTTGAGATGCGCGTATGGGATTGGGCAAGTCAAGTCTGTATGTGTGTGGAGAACCTTATTGCTCTGCCTCTCATTCATTATGCTATGTGGATGCATACCTCTGCACATTTGCGGCGACGTTACGGCGCGAAGGCATTCCTACGTCGGACCGAACGCCTAACAATGGCAACATCATGACCACATCGTGCGCCTAGCATGCAGCTGTGCTACAAATATTGTGAACGCTGCTACAAGAATGCAGGGCCATTTTACATAGGAGGATTTTGGCCTCACGCAGACGGCTTGCCAGTGCGACCGTTCCAAATGAGTTCCACATTGAACGTAAACACCTGCCATATGCGGTAGGCGCCTGTATGGATTAGGTAAGTCTCGGTTGATCTCATCCGCGTCCCTAGGCTGCTCTGGTTCCGTCTGCACTGACTCGAGCCACTCTCTAGGTCAGCTTACGCTCGGTCGCACAAAATATGTTGCAGCCGAAGTTGAAATGCGCAGCGGATATAATTGTGAGACTTAACCCCAATTTGTAGTGACGGTGAAATTCGACAAGTAATCAGGCTGATACTCCTAGCGACGGCGCAGCCAGCCTGGGTAACCTAATTACAGTAGCGGGAAGATATAAATGGTGAGTTGCACTGGTTCAACCACCTTTCTCAGACTCTGAATCTTACAGTCTCACCAGATCACGCCGAAATTCGCTTGCTCTGCGTCGTCCCAGTAAAGAAAGGTCTAGATGGCTTCGTCTGGCAAGTTTCCAACCTTGAACGTGGATCACCCGCCTCCTATCACCGGAGCAGTCCTGCACCCCTTCTTTGTACATATCCTATGTTGGCATATCCTCATGCAACCTGTGCCTTTCCGACCGCTTCCCTCGCTTTATGTCATATGATATAAGCGCCAAGAGCATAAGGATCGGGCCAAGCAAGGACAAGTGCATTCCAAGAGCCTTGTCTCGCGATTGGTTGAAGGTTGCGGAATAGGGACGGCCATTGTAGCGTGGGCGCCCTCGTCATCGCCTCCGCATATGGATCCACACCTCTGGCACACGGAGCGCATGCGCACTGCTAGGGCGGCGGCAGGCGCTGTTTTGAGCAACTCAACCGAGCAATTTTGTCATTCACTTGGTATGTTCACGTTCCACATAATCCAATAGGGCGGAAAGGGGCTGATTAACTGTGCATTTTAGTTGTGGGCTCTGCCCTGGTAAGCGATACTCTGTGCAAGGCTGCGATCTGCTAAATCCTTCAAGCGTCAGTGATTCATGAGTCGGTTATTACTCATCTGAGAGAGCGGAAGAGCGAAGGCGCGGATGCAATGACTTCGCTAGTTGTCTCGACGCCAAGTTGGCCGACGTTCGCGCATGCGATATCTTCAGCCTATCTCCAGGGGCTGTGTATATTGACTCAGAACGGCCCGCCACCTGGGTATGGCGAGATCATGACTAGTTGAGTTGAGTTGCCCACGATATTTGTTTCACAACATGATTGCTCATTTCAGTATCACAGCCCGGGGGAATGGTACAGTGACATACTCGACTAAACACCGTAGTAGTCACGTTGTTGCCAGTATACCCACAGCCAAATAACCCGCCGATTGAGTTCAGTGCAGGGACCCGAGACACTTGAACCCTTGACGGTCAGTACTAGATCTCTCGCTTACGTTCACGTCCATGCCTCCTGTTGTCTCTCAGCTCAATGCGCGAATGTACCAAAGTCGTCATGGATGGTCTCTATTTTGTACGTAAATGTGACCTATAACAGCCTGCCGCCAAAGGTCAACGTTCAACGTTGAGGGGATATCGCCGTACGCCGTTACTTCTGCTTCGTGGCGCCATCCCATATGACCCGAACCTTCTTATTCTGCGTAGGTCTCTCCACTATCGCTTGTGGCTCAGGAACACCACGGTCCTCTGATGGCGAACTGCTTCCCGAGCAAGAAATTGCGTGATACTCGTCGCGCAGTCTCATGCCGGCACGCTCGAGAGGCACTGGGGTATCCCGAACCATTACGCCTGCTTGCGTTTGGCTATGTCCGGCCGTCAGGAGCTTGCCTGATTTAGGTGAGAGAATAGATGTCAAAGACGCATTGTCTTCTGTCCGGCACCTACTTGACTAACATTATCTTCTCTCAGTCCTCCCTATTTGTGATTGCTATTCAAGCCCTCGAATACACAGCCCTAATCTTCGTAGAATCCTGGAACAATGCTGAAGCTTCCTCGGTATTCGTCTCATTCCAGATTGCCCGTACATCCCTCCGGCACACCGCGTGACCGCCTCATTGACCAGGCGCCGCACCCGCACTCGGAAAGGCCAGCTAGCCTCACGTTCTACATGCGGCCAGCACCGCCTTCATCCTTCTGGATTTCTTCGCGGGTCGGAGCTCAGCTAGCGAGCAGGAAACCGCCTTGCTCACACTCGATTGGTGCATCATTGTTTTCTAGAAGAAGCGGTTCGTTGAGGAAGTCTGGGACGCGGGGTGGCGTGGCATATCGCGCTGCTGAGTGGCCCAGAACCATTGGCACGGCCTACTGGTAGTAGCCCACAGCTACGGTCAAAATATATAGCATCCGGATAATCCAGCTCCGCAGCAACGTCGACGCACGCTTCCCATCTTCGCAGCCCCGGTAAATTCTGGCGATGTACCGCGTACGATTTCTCTCACTCGGATGCCTTCCGCACGAAGAACGTGCGTCATAGTAGCCACCCCAATGGCTCGGCCAAGTCATGTCCCAGACAGGCTATGGGCAAACGGCGACGTCACGGGCTACGATTCGATCTTTTCAGCACTTCTACACCGCCATTCACTATACCATAGCACTTACATCGCTGTCACGGTAGTTTTCAGGAAGCTCTCCCATACATTGCCGCATCGCCTCTGGTTCAACTTCGCAGCGCCGCTGCCATCTTCACATGGACGTTGTAGTCGGCCGATGTACTCCGGAAAAGGTCCTTCCGCTCTGTAGCAGTGAGCATAAGCATAGCCAACCACAAACCTCCTGCTCTCCGTATTTTGGGGTCTACATGCAGCATTGCATACTCTGTGGCGGCGGCGGCCGGCAGAGACCAGGCCCGACGCAATGTTCGGGCTCCTGGTACATGCGGAGCGGCGGTGGCCGTAGCTGCCACGTAGGCTTTTCATTGCAACGCGTACGTTTTCGGCCGTCAAAGCTTCGTCCTGACGGTTGTAGCCGTAAATTTGAGAGCTGTCCACGAGAGACAGGCTAAAAATCGACGAGCAGCTTGAACCGCCAAATCTTTCCTTTGCACAGCCCCGTGTAGCACTCCCAAAAGGAAAGCGTAGTGTTTGCGTTTCCGTTGGCGTCGACCATGTGCCGCTGTGTGCAAGTGCTTCCCCGCAAATCTCTTCAGCTCAGAATGAGTTGTCTCACGCAACCAGGGTTCTGTTACGTTTGTCCGTGGTGCGCGGCAGCCTGGCTGGATACCGACACGGCGATAGGCCTTGCGCATTGCACATCTGTATGTAGCGCTAAAGCATGAAGACGCCAAGTAAGTAGATCACGTCAGATAACCTAGCTATGTGGGTCCACAAATACGGTGGCTGCGTACCTCCTGATCGACAGAAGTCTGCATTGCCAAGAGCCTCCGCGGACATCTTCAGTCGCGAACAGGCTATGAGGGGCTATGAGTGCCCCGACAAAAGGAATGAGAAGGCCACACAGGCCTTTGGTGGCGTCACGAGCGGCATTAATGCGGTTACGGTCCGATACGCATGGTCGAGATGATAATGCGAATCACAATTCCCGACTATCTGATAACTTGCAGGAAAGGGTCCCGGCAGGCTGCGAGACCAGGACGCGTCTAATGAAGTTGAGGCTCTGGAATGCGATTCGGGAGCATAGCACCAAAGCTGCAACGGGTAGGGTTTGTATGGTTCAAGAGGTTGGCTCGGGGGTATAGAACAACGGTACAGCAATGTAATAGGAAGGACAGATAACAGGTATCCAGTGAGCTGAGAGTATAATAACATGAGCGCACACCTTGTGAGTCGATCATAAGACAACGCACCCATCGACTACCCCAAACCAACTATATCTCGTCCAATCCAGCGTCCAGGCCAACTGGGCCAGTGACGTCGGGTGCTGCCGCGATATCGTAGGGCTCAGCCTTCTTCTCGTCGGCGGCCATTGCGCTCGTGGCCTTAGGAAGCTCTGAGTTCGTTAGCCATAGGCTCCTAAAGGCGGCTGCGTTCGCAACAAGGTTAAGGAGGTCAACCGTTAGCTGCATAGAGATTTCAGCTCATGTTTTGGAAAGTATAAGCGAGCAGAAGATCCTCACCTCGCTCTTGATCAAGCCAGTCTTTGTGAACCTAGGTAAGACAAGGCATTGGGTCAGCGTCGAGTTTCACCCCTTGCTCGATAACGACAGCAAAACGGTTCCGGCTCATGCTGCGTGTGGTAGCGGAGGCAGGGGGTTGGGAGGGGGAGATAGCATGATCGGAGGTAGGTTGCCACTCGCCGCAGTAAATGAAAATGCCGGCCGGGGTCATCAAGCATTCCCATCCAGAGTTTCTAAGTGACGGAGAGCATGTTCGACGGCGCGCCCAGAAGGTAATGCCGTCGTTACTCTCTGCCCTTCTGGACAGTATGTATTGGGTTCCAACGCCACGCCTAGCGGCATTCTCACATAACGGCAGCTTGGCCTAGGGTAGGATGGTCGTAATTCGAGGAGATAGCCGACAATACGATAGCAGATAGCTGCCTTTCTTGCTTGAGCAAGCCAAGATGACTGGTCCGCAGGAATCACGGCAGCACTTGCACCGCCTCGAGCGTGTACGACGTCCGCAAAGTTCCACGAGTGCTTCGCATAGTACTATGCCGAAGACGAGCTGAAAGGCTCCTAGCTTTCTGCCCACGACTGGGCGCTTTGCGACACAGCCTTGTCCATATGAATAGGGCATGACAGACAGCAAGCTTCCGTGGCTCATTCTGGAACAGCTAGGAAACTGCGCACATCCGTCTTCGAAGGCAAGGGTGCCTGTGGATAACAGATATGCACTGCCTACGGCAACGTGAACAGGGAGCAGCGCTGGCTTGAAATGCATGCATTTCCCGAAGTGCTTGATATCGGATGGTATGTGGGTCACGGCAGCCCGTCAGGAGATGCCACAGATGAGCCATGCAATGGAGAAGGAGTAGTAGAAGGTAAAGACCAGGGAAGCAAACACGGAGAGAGAGATGGAACAGTCGAAGACGCACCAATGAGCAGCGAGCGGTAGGTTCGTCACATGGGCGACAACCTCCCATGCAAAAACGCTCTTTCTACGGCGAAGACGAGCTCTCTCAGCCTCAGTGGAGATAGCCTGAATATAGGTCAGTGTGTCGCGAACGAGCATGTAGATGCGAATATTCTCACTTTGGACCTGTTAAGTTTACGCTCTTCAGCCTTGATCTGCTTGTTACTATCGCACAGGTTCATCATTTGGAGGCCAAGGTAGATGCCCCAGAGCCCCATAGAGGCCCGCGAGAGTTTTCCTGAGTCCAGCGAAATCGCTGCTCCGGTGCCTTGCGAGTTAAGGCGCTTTGCAGCCGGTGTCTGGAGGAGAGGTATCGAAGATGGCAAAATAGATTTCGTGAGCAGGAAGCTGAGGTGTTCAAGGGGCCAGTAGAGCAATATCGACCACGCTTGTAGACGCTCAATAGTCCGCGCTTTTCTGGTGGTGTATGGCCGCTGCTCTATGCCAATGATCCACTTGAGAGTTTTGAAGAGACCTGCCGGTAGAGATTTTCCCAAGGACTGAGAGGTGCGAAATGCTGTCACATAGTACTACGCACCAGTGAAGTTGTGCACCGTCCTTCCCGCTGAGATCAGGCCAGCGAACTCTGCGAGTGCAGGAGCAGTAACACTGATCGGCGCCGGCCGTTTTCCGGCCTGGTATTGAATCCGCGCTCTCCAGTTGAGAAAATACGCGACGAGCTTCAATGCGCATTGGGCAATCTGGGTGACCTTTCGTTCAGTACCTTCGTCGCCGCAAGCTGCATGAGAAACGTACGGCTAGAAACTTGCTGTTCGTTGTGACATGATGAGTTTACTTTGAGCCTAGAAAGAGGCATGTCACTGAACTCGGTGCCGTCGGAAGTTCCCAAGATTACTGTCAAAGTGTTGAGACTCTTGGACTCCGGTACGGACGAGAACGCGCCGAGTGTGAGGTCCTCCACGCGAGCCAGAGTAAGCGGTTTGATCCTTTGAGACATCGAGGATATGCAAAGTTCTATTAAGCTGAGATGCTGGAAGCTGCGTCGTAATATAGCGGGTTGTATGTCGTGGATGGTGGCCAACGTCGACGACGTGCTCCGGCTGCTCGAGCGCGTCTAACCAATAATCACGGCTAGATAGACGTGGGAAAGTATTGATTGGCGCTCCAGCTCCGCTGCTATAAAAACCTCCCAGCCCCCTTGAAGAATTCTTTGAACAAATCCCTGAGGACATAAAAGTTCGGGCTTGTGGGTCGCTCTCCCGTCTCCTTGCCCGCGTTCCAGTCCTCTAGAACGACCAAGGCGTTGTCTACGGACTCCGTTGTTCTCGACTCTTGCTTAGATTCTCCTCCGCTTTGACTGGTCTACCTACTGTCTGGAGGTGTCGCTTCGGCAGATACTCATGATTAGGCCGGAGTGGGCTAGAAGGAAAGGGTCTGGCTTGGGACGGGATCTACATACTCTTCGTGTCGATGTACGTTCGCAATAAGTACCATTTTCTGAAATAGATTTTCGGCCCTTCGCCCGTTCAGAAAAATTTTATCGGTTGCATACACACACACTGGAGAAAATCATCGATTCGTGGCCTCTGTACCCTCATGCATAATGCCTCAGCTGGTCGACGTGTCTACGGCGGACCTTCCCACTATCGGCATGGGCCGTTTTGCAAAGACCATTTTACGCTTCACCACCGCGACAATATCCCAACTCGGGGGTGTATTCGAGTCATTTGCAGAGTCCGCGTCGTCGGGAATATCATCCTCAATCCCGTTTGTGGTGGTTGCATGGTGCTTGTGCATGACAGCTAGCGGCTTAGGCAAGTTCACGAGCTTTCCTTCGAGTAGATGGTGTCCAATGAGTAGAGTCGATTTTTTCTGACCCGAGACACATCGTAAGAGTTGCTCCGGTGAAAACACGTATATCGCTCACTGTCTCGCTGTCTACGGTCAACTTGCCCACAGTTTGACCTTTCGAATCGCCTTCCACCTCCAACTCCCCTTGCATCTCGATGAGCACGACTTCGTCAGTGCCAAACTGCGCGAATTGAGGTGGTAATGGCTTGGAGGACGATCCACCTATAGCAACGTTGACAGGAATCATCATCTTGGTTGAGAACTCGCGTATAACCGTGCCGCCGTTAGCTTCAGTGAGGAGAAGGTCTTGTATTCGTTGAATGAGAGCGATGTTCGTTGAGGTTGAAAATTCGCGTATGGGAGCTCGTGTGAGTGGCCGCCACGGCGGCTGTTGGATCTTGTCTTCAACCACCATCTTGTCCACAATCGAGCTTACTTTGCTTGTAATTCCACCTTGCCTGCTGCGTCATTGATGTCACAGTAATACACTCCTGCGCACGCAAACCAGGCCCTTGGATCTCTTACAGAAAATGTCAACACTGCGTTCATTCTCTCATGAAACGGTGCAGCTACCCTCTGGCCTAAAGCTCGAGACTAGCGTTTCCATACCCTCTGAACCCGACACAGCTGGAGACGCACGGCTTGCTGTCTGCTTGCACCCATGGTCATGGCTGGGCGGACGAATGGATGACCCGTGCGTCGGCTTGCTGCAGCCAGACACACCGTGAACGCTAAGTTCTGCACTACCTGTCTTGCCATGCTTCACAGAGTCCTGCACTCCTTGAAGAAGCCGTTGCTCGAGAAGGGTTACCATGTTATTCGATACAACTCTCGCGGAGTGGGACAGTCTTCTGGCTGGCCATCTCTGACGGGTACCCAAGAAGCTAAAGACTTGGAGGAGCTCGTCACATGGGCCTTGGAGGTAATTCCTGATGTAAAATCTGTGGTCATCATGGTAAGTACATCATGCACATAATGCGAGAGTTCATGAGACTAATCAGTTTTGGTAAAGGGTTACTCTCATGGCTCGCTTATTACATCTCTCTTCCCCTTACTCCCTGAGACCGCGAATGTGAAAGTCTCGCACATTTTGTTATCATATCCCTTAGGCCCACGGTCTTGGCTCACAGCATTCAGAGGCAAACACTATACCACGACGTTGAACGCCCTGCTCCATGACCCACGGGCGAATGTTCTTGTCCTTTACGGCGACCGAGACGACTTCACCTCGGTGGGGAGTTACGACGCTTGGGCAGACGGTCTAAGACACGAAGCAAATGAAGGCTCAGGTGGGAGGTTGGAGATTGTCAAGGTCGATGGCGCGAACCATTTCTGGGCTGATGCTGGTGCTTGGGAGACCATGGTAGACGTAGTACGGCAGTGGCTGCCTTAACTTCCGTATGTTCATAGCTCTACTTCTTCAATCATATGCTTGTTTATTCACCTCTTCAAATCAAGATAGAAGTCTCGCGGTTAACATGCACAACAATATGTGAGTGCGTCGTGAAAGTTCTTGTGGTGTATGTCAATGTCTAATATCCGGGTGATTAGCCTCCACGCCCCCGGTCGATCGAATAAGCTTACCACTGGCTGTTACGCGGCGAAGACGAAATCATTCATGTGCCAATCGTAGTGCGGCTGAAGGCACAACCCATCATCTTTGTCGATGGCGCACTTGAACACGTTCACATCATTATACCCGCCCACTTTCTCGGGGTTGACGGTGTGCCGGCCCCTCCAGCAAGACCCAATATACTCTCCGACATCGAACTCCACGCCCCTCTGTTCAGCTGTCAAGCTAGGGCAGCACTTCGCCTGGTACAGGAGGACCTTCTCGCCTTCTTCGTCTTTGTACGAGTCGTACGTCTTCGTTTCGAACGCGTGCAAGATATGGCAGCTGTTGTCGTCGTTGTCTACGTCCCTGAACGTCGCGTGGCACCGCACGCAGTGCCGGTCGCCCTGAGCCGCGACGTTTCTGTAGGGAGTCCAGCGCGGTGACCGCTTCAGCGGACTTCAGGAACTTCTTGACCACTGCCTGCTCCTGAGGCCTTGGAGCGTTGGTCCATCATGGTGAGTAACTCCCTCTGACTCGGGATCTCGGCGTTGAGGATGTCATTGCGAAGGTTATTCAGCGCCGCCGCTGTTCGAACCATGATTGAGGGCAGTAGCTGGCTGTGAGGGAGTAGCGGTGGCGAGAAAATCAGTATCAGTGCCAGCTATTGCACACTGGTCTGAGTCGCTTTTATGGTGCGCATGGAAGTGGCGGATCCCAGATTTAGTGGTTCCATTGTGATCAGTGGCTTTCGGTCTGTCTTGCTATTTACTTTGCGGAGACGGCGCCACTCACGCCGGCCCCCCTCACAGACAAAGGAGTGATGATGACGAAGAAATAGAGACGGTCAGTTGTACGAACAATCAACTTTTGATCAGCCACACGTCGAGATCATTACATTACAAGTACTGATACAATTCAGATAGCTACCGCGACAGCCTCACTTGGATATCATCTGGAGCAGTTGTAAGGCTGCACAGAACAACAAGACATTCAATCCGTCGGCGAGTAGGTACCTGGATAGTATTAACGTCAATGTTTTTAGGGGCAGGGTTGTCGGTGGATCAACACGTACCACTGTGTGGCATGCAGTCGATCAAAGGCTCCTTCTCGTCGTAATCAAGGCATTCGCGGACACACTTGCCCGACGCGTCCACCTTGCATTTGACGATAGTGAGCCCATTGTACTTCGCGTCGTGCACTTTGTCCGTGTGACAACCCTTGAAGCACGGCTTAACTTTGCGGAACGTCTCACTTCCCGGCTCTCCCTCGGCCTCCGCCACCACCCTCTCACAGCACAACGCGGCGTAGTCATACACCTCGTCGTAGCCGTTGAAGCACTTGTTGGTTCTAGTGCCCTCGTCATCGAAGCAGTGTGGGGTCAAGCGGCTCCCATTGCGGTTGTTCGTCGCGTCGTATGTCCCATGTTAGCGGCGGGACGGTCGGTCCCGACGAGTCGGATGATATCATCCCGAAGTGCTTGCAATCGCGCTGCTCGCTGCGCCATGGCCAGGGGAGAGTTGGGGTAAGGGCTAGGGGAGTGAAAGAAAAGCGCTGGTGACCCCGTTGTTCTTGTAGCTGCTGGGGAATTAAAGTTAATGAGAGGCGTGATGAGTGGCATAATCCTTGTCACGTTAAAGGTTTCATACCTTTGTATTTCATTCCTTTGTATCTCACTCAGTACAGCAGTTCCCTTCCTCAGCCCGCCTCCTTGAGCTGCTTTAAGCCATGCGAATTTCAAGTTCGAGGGGGCCACATGAATGGAACTTCGGTTGAACGTGCGACGGAAGCATGGCATTAATATTACGAGCATTGCTTCCTGTATTCAGTATCTACAATCGAGCTTGGGCAGTGCGTTGCTGAGACGCTGCCGCATAGGTATTGCACTCAAAAACCTTGTAAGATTGAACATAAAAGTGGCAGATGGCGAGGGAACTTGTTGAGGTGCCGTGAGCGCTCGCGCCACAAAGGCAAACATTGTCCGCAAATGGAAGAGATGAGATAATCAAAACTCTACTGCCAGATCGGATGACCTGGCATGAGCTAGCCGCGTCTTGCGGTCACCACTCACGGCTTCGACGAGCTAACCCTAAGTACTGCCTCTCGGTCCTTGAGGTGTGTATGAATGCTGTTCACAAGCTATATGCATCTCGCATGGCATCAACAGGACTACGGTGATGCCGACTGGGATGGAGAAATTGCGGACGTTGCTGTTCCAGTCAAAATTCAAGTTCAATGCGTGAATTTTGTCTCGGATCACGCTCGTGTTCCAGCCGCTTGACGAGTCCCTGACGAGTCGAGCCGGTGGTGGGCGTTATAAGACATGACACACCAGCAAGCCCACCTCTCATTTAACATGAAGATAGGCGCATCGGTAGCTTACACATACGGTTTCTCACCAAGCATTCTAAGGTTTCATACCTTTACGTTGATGTCTGTAGTGAGACCCAGAGGCTCGGCGAACAAGAGCGGGCGAAGCTGCAAGCAGGGAGTATCCAAGCATGGGTGAGCAATGGTATCGCGTCAGCATGGCAGGTACGGAATATCCGCTGCGTTTTCATTTCTCAAGAGCTACTCCACACTGTTCGAAGGTTCAAACGTCTCATCAGGCCGAATCGGCCATATCTCGGAGATTAGTGCCACTCTGAGACCGGGCACCGAGGAAGAATGTCACCAGTGTAAACCACGCTTCCAGGATGCCGCGCGTACGATCCTCAGGAACTCCGAGCTTGAAAGTATAAAGCACTCAAGAAAGCGCGCTGGTTCCCCTATCACTCGCTGCATATCAACCTTATTCCTTTGGCAGAAGCACAATATTAATGTCACCTACCACATCCATTTTGCTCCTCGGTGCTACAGGTATGTGAGTACTGCTGCCGGCAAACTCGTACAATGACCTATGCAACGTACTAGGCTACGTTGGAGGAAGTGTTCTTTCGCGCTTGCTAGCCCACCCAAGCGCGAGCACGTTTGATATCACCGCGCTCATCCGCTCAGAGGAGAAGGCCGAGAAGCTGAAGAGATTTGGTGTCAAGACCGCTATTAGGATCAATCCAAGACCTTTCTTTACTCCGGGAGCTAGCGGAGAGTGCTCAGGTGGTGTTCACATGCGTGAGTAGTATACTTCAATTCCCTCCGAAACAAGTCTCTTAGCGATGACTTGTTTGAACAGATCAGCTCTGATGATTTACCTCATATCAAAGCCATCTTGAAGGGCACGGAGCTTAGGCATGCCAGAACAGGAGATAGACCGATTTTGATTCATACTGTGAGGTTTTGTAATCGTTAGGCTGATGCAGAGGTTTAACCCATCATTTAGTCCGGAACAGGCGTGCTCATTCCCGAAGGAGAGGTGGGTCTTGGGGTCAGTGAAGTGGTCTACGACGACAGCAATATCGAGCAGCTGGCGACCATCAAGCCGACTGCACCGCACCGAAATGTTGACTTAGCGATTTTCGAGGCAAACCAATCCGGTAAGCAATTAACCTTACCCCGTCCTCTCCGTTGACACCTAATCTCCGCAAATGCCAGGCTACGTAAGTGGGTATATTATAGCTCCCAGCGCAATCTATGGCCTCGCAAACACACCACTCACCGCTGCCGGTATCCAAAGCCCCAACCCCCTTCTCGTACAGGTAGCGATCAATGCTACTCTGGGGAAAGGGATACCTGGTATGATAGGCAAAGGCCTTGGAATATGGCCGAGTATACACATAGACGACAGTAAGTGCTCAACCCATGTTGAACTTGATCACCATACTCAGCTCAACCCACTTAGCTGCTGACTTGTACATTACTCTCTTCGACGTCATCGTCAAGAACGGAGCAGAAAACGTTGCGCATGGCGAGAACGAATACTACTTCGTCGAAAACGGGGATTTCTTGTGGTACGATTTTTCTTCAAGGAAATCGGGCGCGTCATGGTTCAATATGGGCTCTCCGCAACCGACGAGCCGGTGCCCTTCACCCCAGAAGAAAGGGTGAAGTATTTTGGCTCCGAGGTGCGCTTTTTACTAACCGAGAGACGGCGTGATGCTAAGCCATGTTGTGCAGGAATATGCAAGTCTATGGGGAAGCAACTCTCGTGCCCGGGGCACGCGTGCCAAAACGCTCGGTTGGACGCCGAAGTTCACCAAGGATGACATGTTTGCTAGTGTGGAACCCTACTTCAAGCAGATTGCAAAGCAGCTCGGGAAGTTGTGAAATGTGAGTGCATAACCCCTACGGGTTGTAGATTATATTTAAGTACGGTGGAGTAGGGCGTTTGGAATCTCAATCTCTCTTGTTATCCACCGGTTACACAGTCTGTTTGCTTGTCCTCGCTCACCTTATCGTTTCTGCCTTTGAATCGATGCATATGCAACCATTACCTCCGGTGTCTCACGAGCTACTCTTACGTCGAGACCCTCCCAGGCGCAGAACGCAAGCCTCTCAATCCCCACGTCACGAAGACATTCACCCCATCGTCCATGATTCTGATATTTCAGTGCTCATTAAGATAATTTTTGAAACGAAGCGTTGTATTCCACTGCGACTTGAAATCAGACAATTGAGTGAGATACTACTAGCGGCTGTCAGTAAATGATACTACGCGATCGCGGAATCCAAGGAGTGACTTGAGACAAACAGGCAAGTGTGCGTCGAACACATCATTCTGTAGTATATATACTTATCCATCGGTATGATAGGGGCGAGAGCGTATCGGAAACGAACGAATGCAAAGGCAATCGCAAGGGTTAAAAACGACAACTGAGAGATGCACGACGGATTGGTTGCGATTGTGGGTAACAGGGAACAAATGCGTTGAGTATGAGAAGCATAGAGGTATACTGACCGGAACTAATGCAAGTACGGCACTGTCAGTCCGGGAACGAAGAGGGACGGACGAGAGTACACACCTATTGAATTTATATACACCATGAAGTCCTTCCAAAACTGCGATTCATTGTTTCGTCTTCCAAGCCGTTTCCTTTGTGTTCATCGTAATGAGGCTCACTCCTCGTCGGGAATCTCCCCGGCAACGTCATCCGGCACGCTCAGCTTCAAAGGCGGGGGCATGCCTGACGCAAGCATGCTGACCATTTCCTCGAGGTCGTTTCCGCCCTTGTGCGGCGAAGGCGACTCCGGCGCGTGTTCAAGATCTTCTTCCTCGTCTGAAGGAGGCTCGACTTCGGGTTCGACTTCGGGCTCGGTCGCTTCTTCGACGGTGTGCTCGATGGTGTGTTCCTCCTGGCCCGGGTGAGGAACTGCAGGCTGACCACCAACGTCCTCCGCCATCTTCTCTGCAGAGACATCGTGGTGCTCTGGCTCTAAGTCATCGTGAGCAGCAACGCCCTCTTCGTAGTGCTCCTCTGGCTCTTGTGTAAGTGTCTCGGCGACAGCTGGTTCTTCCTCTTGAGCATGCGCCGATGGCGGTGTGACTGTGGTCTTCTCCTTTGGCTTCGTTGCAGCTGCGGTTCTTGGCTTTGCGGCCGCAGCCGCGCCTCTAGCGGAGGCGGTACCCCGTGCAGGCGCAGCCCCACGTTTAGCCGGTGTCTTGGCCGGCGAGGGAGCAGGGGCAGGTCTGGCTTTGGACATGCTGGCCGCAGTGGGCTTGCTCAGCCGTTCGGCGGCATCGCTGCTGAGCGTCTGCTTCTTGACCGGAAGCGGAGGACCGTCCGGTGCGTTGCTTGCTTTAGCGAGCGACGCGGCGGTCGGCGTGAACAAGCGCGACGACGCTGGCGTCTTCGGGCGAGCGGCAGAAGTTGGCGTCTTCGCCCTGGCGACGGACGGTGTCTTGGACCGCGCGGGCGTGGCTGGTTGGCGTAGACCTGCGCTGGAGCCTGGGCGCGAATTGGGGGCGGCCTTGATTACTGCTGCCGGGAAGCTCTTCAAGCTCGACGAGGAACGGAGAGTCTGCGCCGCGGGTGCGGATGACGAAGCGGAGATGGGAGGTGCACCATGGTACGACGTCGGAGGAGACTTTGCTGGCGTGCGCGTGGTCTTTGCGACAACCGCTGGACGACTGGCAGGCGCTTTGGTCTTGGAGGGTGTAGCTGGGGTACGAGTGCTCGCGGTAGAGCCAGCACCGGACTGACGTGCTGCAGGTTGTCTTCGCGCCTGAGATGCTGCCGGACCAGAAGTAGCATCGGTAGAAGAGGAGATAGGTGAGGTAGGCGGAGGAGAGGCTGCTGCAGCTGTGTCACCAGATGTGGCATCGATCTCCAATGATACTGGAGGCTTCTGTAAGTCGGCAGGGTCTATCTTCGGCGAAGCGTCTGGTGTTGGCAAAGCTAGTTTTGCGGGAGTGGTCTCACGAGCAGCAATGTCGGGAGGTGGCGAGGTTGTATCGAGTTCCTTCTCCTTCTCTGCTTTAGGCTTCGGAGGCCATTCTCGAGCCTCCTTCACCTCCTTCTTCCCGGGCTCTCCGATGTGCGCGAGGGCACTTGCTGTACGCGCTGGCACAGAGCCAATAGACTGTCGCTTTGTCTGCTGCTCGAACCGCCCGATGAGGTTCGCAACACTTCCGCGAGGCTTTTCGTCTGGCAACGGCCTGCGCATGTGGATCAGACACAAATCTTCGTGAAGTGACGCGGAGCAATACAGACTTACATGTGGAGAACGTTGGGTGTTGATCCAGCACAATCGTCTCTCGCCGGCGAGAGTAGGGCGTGGACAGAGTACAAGTAAGAGTCGATGCAGGTGAGTTGCAGTGTTAGTTGCGATGGCAAGTACAATGACACGAACAGATCATGGGCGTACACGTTTCTGATGAGGTTACAAATGATTTCTGACTCTCATACAACTTCTTGTAGCATCAGCAGTGCGCCTATCACGAAGGTAAGCCCCAGTGATGCTCGCCTTACAAACCGAAATGTAAGTCTTAGCGCCCACTCAACCTTTTCTCATTCCAACCTCGTTCTACTGGTCATTTGTGCCCGAGCCCAAAACACCATCTAGTGCGGGGTTATTTGCATACGCCATTAATTCTTTGAGAGCTGCCACGAAGTTTTTGAGATGCCCAAGAATTCCAGAGCTGCGAGTGGGCTCAAAAACGGAACGACCTTCCTCTAATTTGCACTGGTGCATGGGTAATCCCCACTCTGGCATCCGCCAACTATGTGTAAGTCTTTCGTTTCTTACCTGCATAATTCAGTATGCTTAAGATATATGTGCACATTGGTAGCCTTATTGTGGACCTCGACGCAGACATGTCCGGCAATTCAGCTTGCTGTTTTGACGCTGTTACGCCTACGAAGCGTCGTAGCATCTCATGGTTGCAGCCGGTAAGTGTTATTGGCCTCCTGAAAGGTCGACGTAAGTGACACCTACGCATATATGCAGGTCATGAGTGCTAGAAGGCTCGTAGCCTATGCCGAACGTCTTACGACAGGCTCGCTCTCTGTTCCCACTAGAGACTGAGGGACGCCACCCCAGAGCTGAATATGTCTTGGAATCACAGTGCTTTAGTTACTATGCCTTTCCACGGCATCTGCACCTCGAAGGCCATAGCTCCGCATGCTTTCGGCTGAATCAGCTGAGACGAACGCTCGGAGTCGTTGAGAAACGGAATATATACGAGCATCGATCACCATGTACGCGTCGTTCCTTCCTTCTAGACCGTATGTGTATCATCACAACGCTGACACTTCTTCCCATTAGTTCAGCACGCTGGTCTACTTCTGCTGGTCAAGCCAAGTTTCTATCGCGTTCAGACCAGCCACGCAAGATGTCACATTCACGTGCACGGTGGTCACGTAGCGCCTGGTTGTTCGTCGCGAGGTTTGTTGTTCTCGGGTTGGTCCAACTGAAGGCAACCGACGCGGATACAATGCCCCAGCTGTCGACAACCTGTTCTTTTCTTCTGCATCTTCAAGTTACAGCCTTGGTCGGAGTTGGAATTGCAGCCTTACTGCGGGACAAGATGAAGATCCTCTGTGCGGGCATGGAAGTGTTGTATATGCCTCATGGCCGAAGACGGTTTCAACCTGTGCGTGTCAGACAACAGATCCACGCGTTTTCAGCGTGGCCGACGCTTTGAATAGCTCAGGACAAGTGGCGAAATCGCCATGAAGACTATTACCAAGGCGCTGCACCTGGTACTTGGACAAGCCGTGTGGTGTATACGGGTCGTCCCTGCATTATCCTAGAGCAATACTGCCTAACTGGGACGTTTGGCTGTGAACGCAATGAGGTGATTCGGGACATAAAACGTGAGGACGAAGTCTGGCTACCATAATCCACATCTTTCGTATGTCCTAAGTCGCGTCCTCCAATACTTGAGCTTACTTTTGTAGCCAGCTCGACATTATGTCCGGTCATTGGCCAACAAATTACCCCTACCACGGCAACGGTCAAAGTGCGGGGTACTATCCGCCCTATCAACACGCCTCTCAGCAGCCACGGTACCCGGCTGGTGCTCTCCCTCCGCATAGTCGCCCGTCCAACGCCATCACGACTTCGCGCCGTAGGCGGGTACCCTCTCTGCCCGTGGAATTATGGGAAAAGATTATCAACCTCCTTCCTCGCCAAGCACAGCGCGCATGCCTAACCGTCAATCGCACATTCTACTCTTTGGCGCTGAGACCACTCCTTTCAACTCTGAACATCCATATCGAGGAAGAATTCATATCCTTTACGCCCGACGGAGTGCATTACCGAACCCGTTACCCTGACACGTTCCCGATCAACAACATCCGTGAGTGCAACATGATATTGTGGCGCATCACTCGGGATCCAAGTCTGGCGAGGCATGTGCGGGAATTCAATCTTTTCATGAACGACAAGCAGAGTACTCGCCGTGAGTTTATACTTTGCTGTTCATGGTCGAGCTGGCACTGACGACATCGTTTAAGACATCGCGAACGTCGAAGCCGCGTTAAAGGTTCTGCCTCACTTGCGCGCATTCAGTCTCGTGGCAGCAGGCACTATACCTGAGGTTCCTGAGACGCAGTGTAGTGCTCGTCGCGTGGTGGACGTTCTGCTCAAGAAGTGCACTCGTTTGGAGGAGTTGACTTTGCCACATATGTTCGTCTCCACTCAAGCTTGCGTAAGTCTCAGTGCTGACATAGAATGCCATATAGGATGTACGATCGCGCTGTTGAGTCCATCCGGTGTCTCCCTCGCCTTCGTAAACTGGTGTGCTGCGACTATCACGAACTCGGCCCCCAGATGCAGATCCTCGGCATTGAAGAGCTCTGCAGGCAATTCGACCCCGTCAAGGAGGCCCGCCAAGGAAACGTGTTCGGCGGACGACTGACGCATTTGGCCCTGGATGTCGTCCTGCTGGAGACCGTACCACTACAAGTGCGCCGCCAGCTCGTCCAGCTTGAAGTATACCAGCTGCTGTACGAAGAGGAAATACGCGGGCTTACCCAAGACTTGGTTGCAAACTACCGCAACTTGCAGTCTCTGACGCTTCATATCAGTGGCGGCGCGCCGAGCCCTAATGTACCAGATCCCGGCTTTCAGCTCAGACCCGGCGAACCAGATACATACCCCCGAAGCACTGCGCAGGTTCACGACAGCATGATCACGGATCTTGTCGCTCAAACTGGCAGGGACGGATATCGTGCGCGCGATTGTCTGGGTCGTCTGACGCATTTCAAGTACATCGATTACCATGGCGCAGCCCCCGAGTGGATGTGTCGCCACCTTGCATGCTTTCTGGAATCGCGCAAGGCGCTGCGGGCGGTGGATATCAAGAGCATTATTGTGGACAAAGAGATGGCGAAGACCGTCCTCCGCGCGTTGCGGAAGCTGCCGAACCTGGAGGTTCTCGGTTTCGAGTTCTGGGACAGGAGGAAAGCTTTCGACTCTGGGATAGAACTCCTTGCGTCTATGCCGACCACCTTGACCCACCTCAAGTATAGCGTGTGCGGGTGGAATCTGCGAGCGAGCCCAACAACTTCGGACTTCATCGTGCAACGCGCTGTGAGTATCCTCGGTTGTCGCTTTCACGTCTGGTGCTGACTATGCTGCCCAGATAAGCCACCTCCCTCGCCTTCAATTCCTCTCCCTTTTCGACGGCATTGACCTCGGGGCAGGTAAGACGAACTACATCCGCCTCGGCACTCCCCTGCACCAGTTCAACTTTGGCCGCCTCAAGTTCCTCGCTCTCGAGCATTGGTGGATCGACATTGAGCGTGACCCCTGGGGTCGGCTGGCACTCACGCAGTGGCCGCCGCGGCAGGTGCTTTTCAGCTCCTACGAGGGAGCAGACAGGTTGGACGAGGACGGGGAGTGGCTCTTAAGGTATAACCGGGCATTGATGGAACAAAGAGGGTAAGAACGACTCGTTTATTCTCGTCGGTCATAGATATCCGTCATCATGCGCACGATGAATATCTGCGCTGAAACTCGGAAACGTGCGGTAGAATTACTATGGAAAAGGACTATATTATGCAAAACTATGGACTACCTGGCTGGCTCTGTCTCACACTCTTTGAAAAATTTACCACCCTCTCGCTGTGAGCTTCACCGTCTGGGCACTCGGTTGACGATATCGTGTATGCGAAGTACTGGTAAGAAAATTAACAACTTTGTGGCGTTGCCAATTTCCACGTTCGCTTTCGATCCTACTTACTCCTGATATGTCTCGCACAGTAAAATAGCCGATCTACGGCAGATATTATCACATACAATTTATGCGCACATAACGATGAGCTATTTCTGTGTAGTCGAAAGCATGGTCGAAGACATATTTTACCAGGGTATCCTTCAGACCGGAAATGCATACTACAATATTTCGGTCAAGCGGTGAAGAACGGACATTTCGATACACATGCGAACACGTCTTAATGAGAATAAGCGGGGTAGGTCTCATACTACGTAATAGGCAGCGAGATCAAACCGCGGTTGATTCCCGTACTACTTACATCATAGTCAACCATATTGTATAGCCTTGCAGACAGTCGCCGACGAAGCACATCCATCGTCACCGGCAAACATTCACGTTTAGGCCGTAAAGACCCGTCAGAGTTCCTTCTAGACTCCGCGCATACCAGCAAGGTTTGTAGCGAAGGGAAGCGAGAACATGTCTGCGCGAAGACGTCCCAGTTCAAGGCGTTGAGCCCGATACGCAGCTGGTCATCATCACCGTATTCGTCGGACAAAAAGATGAAAGCGAGAGACAGCCCGATAGTGTGCAGCTGGTCGGGAGGGGAGAAGTTCTTGAGGAATTTGACTAGCGACTTCCACTGGGAAGTTGCGCTTGTCTGGGACGCCACTTTGACGTAGCATCTGAGATGGAGAGCGCTGAGTTGATGACAAGTCGAGAGCGCGGACAGAACCGCATCCATTGCTGAAGTGTCGGAGAAGTCGCAGGAAAAGGAAGTGAGGTTCGGTACATCTCGCAAGAGGCTAGACAAGCGCTCCTTCATCTCTCCTAGACCCGGCAGTAGAGTGAGAGATGACAAGGCAGAGAGCCTGATGTTGGAATGAAGTATGTGCAGGCACCACTCCCAAAACATAGACCGGTGGAACTCGAGGGAATCAACCTCAACGCGGTTCGCTTGGTCGGCGCTGAAGGGCATGTTCAGATCACACCCCTCGAAGGTGAGGTTTCCAATCCGTCGAAATTGTCGAATGAAGGCAGCCACGCTTGGTAGATTCGAATTGGGTAGGAACGAGAGTGTGAGCCGAGCTATGTGTCGAACAGGGATGTGATGATCCGGCTGTTGGCCATCTGGTGGAAGGAGTGCACATTGGAACAATTCGAGGCTCTGAAGGCAAGGTAGCGTGTCCACGATAGAAAGGATACTGTCAAAAGGAGTGGGTTCGAGCGGCTGGCAGCGACTGCCCCTCTTGCACCTGAGATATGGGCCCTCGTGGCTGTTTGAGAGCTTTAGCTCCCGCACATATGAGCGCACGCGTGGTGAGTCCATTAGCTTCTGAGAAAGGTCTGCGAAGGCAGAAGTGGCATCCACAGGACAAGTACACGGGTCAGATTGGCGGGCCCAGAAGTGAGGGCACGGCGGCCAGCGGAGACGTTCGAAGAGGTGAAGGGAGGAGGATGGTAACCCAGGCGCTGCAGACAAGCGAACACGCCTTCAGGGTTTTCTTGTCATCGTGCGAGTAGTCAATGACAGTGTCCACGAGCTCTTGCGGTAGAGTGCGGCTTGGTGATATGGCTGCCGCAGAACTCGAAGGGGTCGACAATACGGCCTCCGTCGCCATGGAAAACCTGGTTCTGCTGCCTAGTATCGGCGCAGTGAGCACCACGATGAACTCTTGACACCTAAGATGCGCAGCATCAGTCGAGTCCTATTACAGCTGAAAAATCATACCAGAATGCTGCAAATGCTGGACAAGATTCCACTGATTGGTCAATACCGAGCACGATGAGTCGGATGACGGAGACCGTGCAGAACAAGTTCGAGGTGCCATGACGAGGCGCCCAGTTAGTCTCCCTAGGCAGAGTAGACAGACTCAGATGTGACGGGCGGTCGTCTGTCTGACGTCTGCTTTTTCAACCGGGGGTCTTAGGCACTAGTCCGCCATCAGCCGACATGCCGCTTACTCAGAGGCCAAGCAACACCAAACAACGCGTAGAGGACCGTACAACATCCCACTGCACTCGCGTTCTGCGTGCCTACTTGTACACATATATTTTCTCAATAACATATACCCCTCTGGAACTTACCAGAAGGGATAAGAATTGCCATTCGCTTCACTGCGCCTGGCCTAGTGATTAATCAAACCATCCAGAACTATGTGGTCTTACCCGGCGTAGAAGTGTTTATTTGGGATGAGTAAGAGGCTGATACAAACATCTCTAAAGGTATTTCATTGCTGTTGAACGTGTGCTGTGAAGCTCCAGGCTGAAACGCTAACCAAGGCGTGGGAGAGGCCGATGCCGAACCGATGCCCTGCGTCCGGGGCCTGCCTGAGCAGTGATTTTCAGTCAAATGCTGCAGAAAAAGAGACAAAGGTGTACCTATTGAAGGTGGTTCCTATGTTGTTGTATGATATGCGAAGTCTCGTCAGTATCTTGTCACAGCATCGTCGTCTTCTCCGGTGACAGAGGCAGCAGAGCGAGGAAAGGCGCTTGATGACTAATACATCCAAATCGAGCGAGAATCGCCATATATGGGACTAGTGCTTAAGGCCCCGCGTCAGAAAACAGACTACGCCCAGTATGCCATGAATCAGAATATCCCCTAGCGCCAATATTCTCGCAGGCGGCATGCATGCGCACTTGCCTCCTTGCACGTTCAGGGAGCCACAGAAAGCAGAGAAGAATTGCAGCATACAATGCGATCCTGCATCAGGCTTACTGTGACTCGTGCGTATTTTTTTCACAGTAATGGCAAGTGATATAGGTATAATGCATGCCGGCTAGATAATGATACTATACACTATCAACTTTTGTACCCAGAAAAATGTGCTATGTGGATCCAAGGAAGGGGCGAAACATGTTGGCGCATATTGTTTGTACTATGCAGTGAACTCAGCCATACTATAGAGCCTCGTAGACAGACGTCTACTCAGGACGTCCTTCATGATTGGTAGCCATTCGCGTGCGGAACCAGAAAACCCGTGAAGCCTATCAGCTTGAATGAATATATCGATGGTCTGTAACAAAGGGAAGCGGGAGCACGTTAGCTCGAAAATATCCCAGTCCAAGGCTTGGATGGCGCTCCGTAGTTCGTTCTCGCTATCCAAGAATTTACTGTCCCAGAAGAATACGAAGAAGGATATGCCGACTGTGTGCAGCTTGCCAGCGGCAGATTTCTGGAGGATATGGATCATAGACTCCCACTGCTCGGAACTCATACTCCCCCCTGACTGTACATGGAGGGAGCATGCGACACGCAGGGTGTGGAGGTGTTGACAGGACGACAACGCAGATAGGATCAGATCCAGCTCCGTGACGCCGTACAAGTCGCAAGAAAAGGAAGTGAGATTGGGTGTGTTTTGCAAGAGCCTGGACAAGTGCCCTTTCCTCTCCCCGATTCCCGGCCGGAGGGTTAGAGATGACAAGGCAGCGGGGTCGATGGTGGAATGCACCATGTGGAGACACTCCTCCCAAGCTGGGCACAGGCGGAATATGAGGGACTCGACTTCGATGCGGTTCGGACCAGGAATAGACGGCCTAGCGCCGCGAGGCCACGGTCCCGGAGCGCAGTGCTCAAAGCTGAGGCTTCCAATTTGTTGAAACTGCTGAATGAGGGGAACTGCAGATCTAAGCTGTTTTTTGGACATGTGCTGCAGATCGATCCGACATATGCGCCGAGCGGGAAGATGATGATTGGGAGACTGGTCGTCCGGGAAGAGTTGAAAGTGGCAGTCGTGTAGAACCAGGCTCTGAAGGCCAGGCAGTGAATCCACGACGGAAAGAATAACTTGAATGTCATAAGGTTCGACCTCAGGTGGCTGACAGCCTGAGGTCCTATCATAGCTGCACCCGAAAGGGGGGCCATCATGAGCGCCGGCGAGCAGGAGCTCGCGCACGAAGGAGGCGCACGCGCGGCGACTGCACGAGTTTCTGAGCAAGCTCAACGAAGGTGGCAATGTTATCCGCAGAGCAGGTGCATTGGTCTTCGAAGGAGGTCCAGAAATGGGCACAGCGAGGCCAGCGGAGGCGTTCGAAGAGGTGGCGGGAGGCGGAGGGCACCCATGCGCTGCAGACGAGCGAGCACGCCCTCAGAGCCTTCTTGTCGTCGTGCAAATGATCGATGATAGAATCTACGAGTTCTTGTGGCAGAGTGGCGCCAGGAGTAGCAGGGGATGCGACAAGACTTGAGGGGCTCGACGGTGCCGCCGCCATCGTCGCGAGCAGGTGTATCGATGACTGCAAGCTATCTGACCTCAACGTCTGTTAACAGTGGACACCACGCAGTTTCTGCGGTGAGAAATATGAGTAGAGCACCGTACCAATCCTCAGGTACGTACTGGGCCCGGTAGATACACTCTGGTACGTTGCGTGTCTCCCGCAAAATCTCGACGCTGCACGTGGTACGTGTGGGTGCTGTGAACCCTTGAGATCTATAAAGTATACAACGTTAGCTAAAATCAATCACGCCACTCAAGCTTCAAACACTGAACCAGAACTTACCTGATCTATCCAAGGTTTCTTCGCGCTGAGCACGGTGACAGAGAGCGGAGAACAAAGCAGAATAAAGAGACGCTCAATGTTCCAAGAGGGAGACTCTCTAGCGCCCATATTTTTGAACGCGATCTTCGTGCTTATTTTCTTGCGTGTATTTAGAGAGCTACGATGAGTGGGGAGCGGGAATGCACATGGTTCGCCCAGGAATAGCACGTTCTCGCCGCATCATCGGGGCTGTGAACCCAGCCACTGGGACCCCTCCTCCGAGAGCCACGCCAGAAGTCAAGTTGTGCGCACATGGAGCTGTGTTGTAGTCGCAAGCTATATCGCTCATTTATCCCTTAACCGTACTGTCTCTTGAATGCGGGGGAATATACACTGTTACGCTGACATGGCCACCGTCGTCGGAGGCTTCCACCATCAGACATATCGCTTCCACCTGCATCAACAATAATTCAGCCTCAGCTTGAGTGATATCCAGTCGATGAACGCTGACAAGAAATGACGACCACGACTCTTGACGTGGATCTATCAAGTACCCCACAGTGATAACGTAAAGAGCTTATGGAGATCATCGTGACTTCTCCTTCTGCGAGTGGACCTTCCCCCGTGGCGAACGGGACCTTGCGCGATCCACATGTCGCCTCGGTGAGCGAGAGCTTCGCCGCCGCCGTTCGTATTGTCGTTTGGCAGAAGCGGGCTGCTTCTGGGGGACCAAGCAGTGAGCAGATGCGACTAAACTTGCAAGACCGTAAAACACACCTCTGGTCCATCTGTCTGTGGACGCGTTCCAAGTTCCCTACTACCCTCCTGCGCGCCCTCTGCGTCGCGCTGCTCCCTTTCTTCCTGCCTTCCCCTCAGCTTCTCCTTCTCCTTGGTCCGCTTCCACATCAGCTTCTTCACACACTTGTCACATAGCACGACCTTCACGAGTGCGGACTTGCTCTCGCCACCCTCGACGTACACGAAAGGGAGCTCGAGCGTCTTGAGGGGAAGCGGCGGGTCGTCGGGGTCGACATTACTCGAGGGGTGCAGCGCGCAGCGCGTGTTACCGCACGTCGTCTCGCCTGCGCCGTGAATGACTTCGTTCTCGGTACGCCAGCGGAGCGCGAACTGCGGTCGCGGCCGTGAGTGACTCTCCGCATGGCAGAGGACGTAGACGTACGTTCCCGGACTTGTAATGCTTCAGGTCGCAGACCGCGAACTCGCGATAGAGGCTAGCGTAATATTTCTGCGCAAGTTTGTCTTCCCATGTTTGCGCCGCGGCCTCAGTGTCTTCATCTTCGCGTAGGAATCTATGAAGATAGCTTCAGGATGTATGATTCACAAGTTACTGTAGTTGACATACTTGTGTGATGCCTTCAAGATGTCAAACTCAGTCTGTACTGGTTCAGCTGTACTTGAGGATGCAAGCACGGACCTATATGCTGACATGACGAACGGGCAATGTCCTAGTGTACTGGCAGTGCTCAGTGGTGGTGGTTGCTGGTCAATCTACTGCAAGCTTTTCCATCTCTCAAAGATCATCAATCACAGAAAAATGCCCACATATTCATTGTCACACAGAACTATACAGAAACAATAGAATCATCCCAAATCTTTTCACCCAGTGAGCAACCACACCAAACGATGCGGAGGCTAGCACAAGACGAAAAGAGAGGAAGATCCCCCGACGACCCAAGCCGATACTGCAGTGGCAAGGTCATCGCGTCGCCCGAGTTGCAAGCAGAGCTCGGGGACAAGGGCGGCAAAAATTAGATAACCAAGAATGAGGGCGGTGCCCTCATAATAGTGGTTAAACTATTAAGAACAGATACTACACTTGATCTAAGCCAAAAGGCCAGAGTGGTGAGGATTCACAGAGGGTGCGCCCTCGGTTATATACCGCGGGAGGTGTGCGCACGGACCACCCCATTCTTGCGGCGCTTGCATAGCCAGGAGGTGGCGCTTGAGGCTGGCGTTCAGCTGTGCTTGCTCTTGACAATGACTCTGTCTTGACTTCACCATGACTGCGTTCACTATTGGAACTGAATGTACACAATATGCGTCTTCCACGGGAACTAACGCAATCTTATAGCATGAGGTTTTGGTGGGTAGCTCGGTTCATCGCTGAACGGATGGTTATTCACTTATGCCGCATGCAGTTGCCTTCAGTGCGCAATTCAGGCTCGCCGGAATGCAAGAGATTGGTGTTCGCTGCAGATTACGGAGCCCACATACGCGCAAAAATGAAGCTCAAAAACATATGCGGCTGTGACAAGCCCTCTGACGCGGCAGCGCATGTCACCCCGCGCCATCGCAGGCCCGCTCGTAGCTTAGTTCTTTCGGACGTTCGCATACCCCTGAAGGCTATCGCCTTCTTCGCGGATGGGCCTGGCCATGAGACCTTGGCGGTCTCGACATGCCTACAGGATACCCTTTAGAGTTAAACCTTTCGCAGGGCGGGAGGGTTGCGGCCCTTGCGCTGCAGGGCTGACATCTCGAGGCAGATCGTCGCGGCAGCATATGGCCACACCGGTCTCACAAGACGGAGGCGTTCGTCACGGGTGAGAACCATTTCATTGCGTCGCGATACCGTCAGTCGCTGACGATGCGTAGGGCAGTGTCTCTGCCGCAACGAAACCTTGTAAGTATGTCCTCGCTCTCACAAGGGCTGACATGCTTTGTCAGGATCCTGCTTCTATCCAAGGATGGAGGCATTGCACGACCTGTCTAGGATGCGCTTTCCTGCAATTTGTCGAGGCGCAGGGTTGCGGGCTCCCGTGCGGTGCACTTCAGTGCGGATCTCCCCACCCGACAGTGTCGTACGACACTGTCGACAGCGAAGTTAAGACTTCTGCATCGTGGTACACAGAATGTGTGGCCTGATCGAAGACGCATCATCCGCGGATACCCACCCCTCTTGCATCCCTGTCAACAACCCAACATACTTTGGTTCCCCAACGCAATCTGAGCGGAGGGGGCATCATCGCTCGCACACCGCCAGGCACAGAACACATCTTGCGGCGCTGCTACAGTTCAGCGTCACAGGAATAACTGGTTATCCATGTCCTGCCACCGCCGGATTGCGTTGTTGCGCACTTGTGCCTCGCTGTTCCGCGGCTGCGTTCACTACGTTGTCACGCCCTCGGTATGTCGTAACTCAATGTATTCATACGCGCAATGTATTGTACTGTACATGATGTTATACATACGCGCGGCGCCTGTAAAGGGCTTACCAACCCATGCCGATGCACTGTGTTTTGCAATTTCACCATGCTAGGCGAAGGAGTGACTCTCGAGTCGCAGTCGCCCTCGGGTACGAACGCGGTGGGAGATGAAGTACGAAGAGCCCAGGCTATGGCGAGGAATCCGGGTAGCGACGTACGTAGAGTGTCCGATCAGGCTTGGTTTTCAGTCTTGCTTGAACAGTCCGGGAGCACACACGCAGATGCATGAGTAGAGGTGCCTCGAGCGGCCTAGGTAGCCATACGCCAGGATCGAGGTGTGCTGCACAAGCGGTTGCAGTTCACGACACGCGGATCGCGACTGTCGTTGCCCCAGGGAGACCAGACACTGCACCGGCGGAACGTCTTGGGGAACACTTGTCGCTCGTCCTGGCATGTCCAACACGTCGCCGTCTAGCATTGGCCTCGGGATACCACAGCACGTCCTCGTACGATCCCCAACAAGCCAGGCCGTACATCCGTTGCGCGGAAGCGCGGAAATACACAGCACCTCCCGAGTGACCGAGGCTCCGCGAGAAGCCAAGGGATAGCAAGACGTCAGGCAGGCAGGCAATCGGCGATCAACCTGTATCCGACCCTCCAGCCAGCCTAACGCACCGCCAAGGTGATGTTCGCGCCGAGCCTGCAAGATACGCAAGGGTGGGCGTAGCCTCGCATACAAACGCGGAAGGCAGACAAAGAGCTAGGTGATATCCTGTGTTGTTGAATCGTGCAGCCTGCAGGCATCCGGGGGTTCGCGCCACAGGGTTGCGTTAGGCTGCAGCCGTGCCGAACGCGCGATATGTCATGATATATTTCTGCGTGCGGGGCGTGGTCTTGTGCCTATGCAGTACGCCATGATGACCGCAGCGCTGCTTCTGATGTAGCATGTTGAGCCTGAGGTATACAAGGTTAGATCAGCCTGTGGGGACAATAGGCTTCGCGGCATGAGAGGCGTGGAGTTGTGACACACGGATGGAGAGGAGGAAGGTTCGGAGGCGTTCTGAGTGCCATAGAATGCAGTAGGGTTGATTATTCTTGAGAAAGATGAGGCCCGACGCGATAAACGGGTTGAGGAGAAGCCGTAAACGTAGGCGGGGACATCCTTCTCGTGTTTCCTCTCCGACGATCCTGCTCCAAACTACTTGGGGTTAGGAATCCGCCAGTTCAGCACGGGTAACACATAAGTCCACAACGCACCAGCATCTGCATCCCGGCGCTCCTAGCCTACTCCCAGCCGGCACCGGAACAACACACGCCATTGAGGCTCTTAGACACTGTATAGCAAGCTATTAGCGGCGCCATCCTGCTTGAGCAGGTGACCTGCGCCGCTCTCACGGGACCCTAAACCACATAAACTTAGTGAATAGAGTGGCGATAGGGCGCACCGAAACACAGAGGAACGAGGCTTATCTCTGTCCGCGTCCGGGCATCGCCTGCGTGCAATATAGAATGCGAGGATACGAGGGCGTACGTCGAGGGTGCGGCAGCGCTGAGCCACCGGACGCCACGCGTTCGGTGGTTGTGCGGAGAGGTGCGAGCTGGGGAGTGCGAAGCCGCCAGGGTCCAAGGGGCAAAGTCTCGGGAAGACGCAGAAGAAGCGAGCCCTTGCGGAGCAGAAGCACAGTTCTGCGATCGTTGGATTGTGCGCGAGCTAAATTACGCAGAGCCTTGGAACAGCCCGTGCGGCGTCCGCCGCGGGTCCGCAGCTGCGGGCATGCGGGCGTGTGTGTCGCCAGTGCGTGCATGGCAAAAGGCGCAACCTGCTGAGGCGTGCGTCGCGGTCGCCCGGGCTGTCTCGGACGGTCGAGGCAGTGCGAGGGCTGCAGACGAGACCCGCGTCGCCCTTCCGCAAAATTCGAGGAAGATGCGGGCGACATGGAGACACACGGCTATGCGAGAGAAGACCATGGCTGGAACGTAGAGTTGGCGGTTCATGATGCATGGGGAACTCGGGGTTGCGATGGGCCTTGCGGGCGTGTCAGCCTGGTATGTGTACGCACGGCGGCGTATTCTCGTCTTGGAGTGCTTTGTCCGTGTAGACGTGGTAGTTTGCTGAGCACAGGTGTGCAGTGCGGGAGGACGGAGGTGGTGGTTCGCCTGTCGGTCCGTTTGGGTGGTTCGGCTCATGGACATGTGAGCATCTGAAGTGCCTGCGCAATTGAATGGCGATCTGAGGCGTGAATTGAGGACCACAGTGCCGGTTCGGCTTAGCCTGGATTGGAATGGTCGCGATCGCACAGACTCTGAAGAAGCTCGGCACGTGTTATCACTCGTCCGCTTCGTAATGCGGGGAAAGTGGACGAGTGCCTGGCCTGCTCAGGTATGCTCTGGGCTGTGTAAATCGTCGAGACAAAGTAAAGGAGTAAGAGATGCGCAAGGACTCACCTCAACAAAAGCCGGAGGATTTACGCTCGTGTGGCAAGCTGGCATCTCCCCAAGAGGTCAAAGCGCAAAGCCTAACGGAGGCAGATCCACCTCTTCTCGTCACCGCCGGGCAACATATCGCAAGCGGATTTCCCAGTACAGCGTAGCTCAACATGTTTTTAGGAAATGAGGCCAAGGTCCGACATTGCGTTGTCGTATGCGTCAGCGGTCGCGACGGCCGTGCAGAGATATGTTGGTCAGCACCGCTGGACTGTGGACAAGACACTGAAGCTTGGATTTGATGGGATCTAGCGTTGGATCTAAATCAAACTCCGACCTAACTTCGCGCTTCATATACTGCGTCCCTCTTCGTCGCAACCAAAGCTCCTCCCTTTTAGCCCCTCTCACCCTCGACCTTCGCATCCTCACTCGCAGCACCAGAATGGCCTCCAACAACAACGACAACGTTCAGGGCAGCAAGCCCATCCCCATCAACGCCCGCCGCGCTCGCTCAGAGTCCGTCTCGGACTCGTCTTCCTCCGAAGAGTCTTCCCCGTCTCGCCTCTGCAATCGCCACTCGCTGGCCTGCAGCCGCGCATCGCGCCTGCGAGCCCGGGCTCTGCACCGTTCATGAACTACTTCCTCAGCCAGTCGCCCAAGTCGGCGACCGCCGCGACGTTCCCCTTCCGCCGCGGGTTCGGCACGGCGGTCTTCGAAGGTGAGTTAAGGTTCAGTGCTCCAGGGCGCACCCGCCGATCTAAACCTGGACGGCGCAGATGACTCGGAGCCTGACGCCAACGCCAACGCTCCCAAGCACCACGCTCGTCGTGCGAGCACCGCCTGGCCTACTGAGAAGATATCGCCGCCCATGCAGACTGCCGCGCTGCCCACGCAGGACAACAGGGCACATGGCGTCTTGCGGCGACTCTCGCTGGGTGGATCCGCCTTCAGGGTGAGCCCGCTCCTCCGTCGTGTCTGGTCAGCTGCTTATTGTGTCGTCACAGCCTCCCATTCCGCAGATCAAGACCTCCATGCCATCCGAGCGGGTGCCCAACAACACGCCCGCCAGCGCTGAAGGCCCGCGGCCGCCGACACCACGCAAAGCCCGCCGTTCCAACACCCTCGCTGCGGGCACCGCTCGTCCCAAGCGTGCCCCGTCTCCGATGGGCGAGCGCATCCTGACGGGACACTTCGACGGGTTCAACTGAACGTCGGGACCATCCGGCTTCTCTGTACAACAACTTGCACGCATACGTTACTCATGGTTAATCACACGCGGCCCCAACCAAACCAGCATCCGCGCTCCTGTATCCATATTCACCCCGCATTCGCTCTCACACAGGCTATTCATACTCGCGCGCCTCCGCCACTCGCTTCCGCACTCTGTTGCTGTTGCAGCCGCCTCCCCAACGGAAATGAACGGGAAAGTGGGTGGACGTGTCCCCGACGGAAACGTACCCCAATCCGTGCCTGCAATCCTCGTCCCGCGGCATGCCCTCCGCCGCCCCCCCCGGCCGTGGACAGCTGCTGTCCCGCTGGCTACATGCTCCGCTCATATCGCCCTTTCGCCGTCCGCCTGCCTGGTTCTAATGATCCTTGGCGCGGCGGGCCCGAACAAGGGTCACTCATTGCAGTATTCTCTCCACATCCGTTTTGATCCACGTGTACGCGGCAACATGCCTGTTGGGTGTTGATGTAGAAATGCGTCTCCCGTTCCTGAAACAAAGTACTGTACTGGCTCTACCAAGTCTCGTGTACCACCACCTGCATCGTTTGTTGATTATTCTTTCGCTCGTGCACACATAGTTTCTGTTCTGTCGTATTTTGGTTTCTGCCGTGTACCATACCCTTGAACTTTATCATCGCAATCGCAATTCAAGTTGCATCCCACGACGTTTAATGTGTGTGTGCTTGGTAGAGGGGCGCAGCGGACCGACGAACGACCGCGTGTGGTAGGTTGGGCGGATCAAACGCCACGAAGCTGCCTCGATTGTGACTCTTGATCACTGTGGGAAAGTCGTTGTTCTGCTTCTACGTTACTCTCCACGACCCAGCCGCCATCATAGACAGTCACTCCCTGGCTTACCACGTGTGCCGGGAATAAGTAGGCAACGGAGTGTGGTACAAGTACTCCGTCTTGGTGTCGAATTCAGCTGACGTCGCAGACCGGCGACATTCACAGAACAAAGTGCTTGACGGTCGGTAGCTTGTCGACTCACACTCCTTTCCACGACCATGGCGGCGCTACCCCTGATTCTCTCGAGTGCAGATGCGACCTTTACATCTCCAAGTAGCAAGCTACCACAGGAACTCGTCGACTTCGTGATCGACAACCTGCACGACGACAAGGAGACCCTGAAAGCGTGCTCGCTCGTCTGCAGCGCGTGGGTGCCCTCTGCCTCCCTCCACCTCTTCGAGCTCATCCACTGGCCTCGATGCGATCACTTCTGGTCATTAAAGGAGGATCCAGGCCCATGTGTCTGTCCGGTGGATGCTAGTCCGGATTTCGCAGATCTCGCGCAGCAACTAGTGGAGTTGCCGCGTGTCTGCCTATACACGCAGATGCTCGAGCTTTCGAACATTCATTTGAACTCCCATCGCGCTTGCAAGAACGGCCACCCCTGTCACCAGCTCAAACCCACTTCCTACGACACGCTTTTTACCGTTATGGATGCGCTACCTCGCCTGCAGAGTCTCAAGTTACTCGGCAAGTCGTTTCTTTCTCGAGGTGACCACTTGAAGCAGCCGAGTCATCCTCTTCCCCCCCGACACATCGCCCACCTTGCCTTTGCGCACACATCCTTGCCCGACATGCCGAATGTACTTGGTTTTATTCGACGATTTCGGCGGATTGGAAGCCTTAGCTTCGCAAAGTGCTACGTAGATTGTCGCGACGTCGTGTTGGGTACGCCCAAACTAGTGGATTTCACTGAGGTGGATTCTCTCGCTCTCCGCGGGTGTACAGGTTGGGAGACGTTCCTCCCCATATTGCACTCCGATATCCGCCCCTCTTCCTTGTCATCCTTCATTCTCTTCTACTATTTATGGACCGAGGAAAAGCACAGTCGATTGGCCTGTTTCTTGCGAGACACGCCAAACCTCACTACATTTTCCTGCGACCTAACTACCTTCACTCCATGAATGGATACATCCCTCACTGCGATGTTGTCATGTCCGCGACTCTACACTCTGCGCTTACGACACTGGGTTGGCTTTGCTATGAGGAAGCCGGAGACGGCTGAAATGTCGTTGATTATCAAGTGGGAGTCAATTATCAATTTTCTCAAGAAGTCGTCCACCGTGACAAGAACAATACATACGATCGGCATAGCTCTCTCATTCACCTTCTGGTCAGGTGAAACCGGCAACGAAGACCAACTGGGGATTTGCCTGCGCGCTTTGGACTGGGATTTGTTCGAGCAGGTCTGCTTTCGCTTTCCTTTGTTGCGAAGCATTGAAATCTGCGCAGACACCTCAAGGTATGATGGTGGCAAGGACATCCGGCGTTCTGCACAGGAATGTGTGCCAACTGTGGAGGAAATACTCAGTACTCGCTTGCAGGCAAAGCTTTATAGGATGGTTCAGTTAACTTCATAGTACAAGAGTTATGTTTAGCTTTTCTTTCCGTTCAGTCCTGCTCCTAGTCGGATAGTATCAACACATGATGCCTCGGTAGGTAAATATTGCTCAGCACAATATGAACTCTCTTTAGTGTTTTTCACAAAACATAGTGCAAGCTAAGGCTTTGTAGGCTTAAGCAAGCACTTCCCAGGCTGCACGCATGTGAGTGCCGCGAGATTGTGTGTCTTTGTGCGAGTTTTAAAAGACGCGTGGACGACTTGCTCATGGGCGCCTGAGCGCCAGCGGAAAATTGTCTTCTCAGCCAGTCTCCTACCTCAGCGCTCAGCTTCGCCCCTCCGAGTGTGAGCAAGGGCGTGCGAATTTCTGAGCCCATTCGGGCCTCTCTCGCCGTTCCTCAACTCTTCAGGGCGGCTGGCGCCATATGTTGGCGTCTAGCTTCACCGGCCGGGACTGGTCGCGTGGAGAACCTAAATGGGGTAGGCGTCTCGGCGTAGCGGCCCCATGGATTGCCGTCATGTGCAAAGTTTGTATGGTTCCAAGTGCGTTTTGACCTACCTGCTGCAATGGGTACATGTACAAGTAGTTCAACAAGATACAGAAATTTATTTATGCCTATTCTTGTGGCCTAAATGTATCAACTTCTTGTTCCTTGCTTTCTTTGCTACCTTAGGGCACCAAATTGTAACCCTGCCAGGCAGGTTACTACATTTGGATGCTTACATAACCCTCAGTTTTCTGTTTCTTGCTCGCTCTCGCTCTCTCTTCCTTAGTCGTAACCACCCCTCATCGTACCGCATGTACCCCCGTTGCTCGTTCTTAGGCAATAGAGCGCGATCCAGTCAAGCTGTGTGATCGCGCGAACCTCAGTGTTTACCGCTGGCCAGCGGTCTTCCACAAATGCAGCTATTTTCTAGGACAAACTGCTCCTCTGGCTAGTAAAAATACGCCATAGTGAGCAAACATGTTGTGAGATGTTCTGCACACATTTGGAAGCACACAGGTTGAGCAGCAAAGCCAACGAGAGCATGAACTCTGCCTGGTCACGGCGAGACCGGACATGAGTCCGGGATGACATAATTGCGCGCTAATATATGGCGCCAGCCGCCCTGAAGAGTTGAGGAACGGCGAGAGAGGCCCGAATGGGCCCAGAAATTCTCACGCCCTTGCTCACACTCGGAGGGGCGAAGCTGAGGTACAGTCAAGCCACAGTCAATGGGTCACCCCGGTCAATGGGTCACCTGCCTTATAGGGCAGGTCCAATGAGTTAAGCGCTCCACGATCGCAGAGTCGAGCTGTGAATCAGAGCTGAATTTGTAATTGTTTAATTGCTCATACCGTGATAATCTATATATTCTATCATTCACTGTATATGTTTTATATCACTACGCCCTCACTATGGTTGGATAATCAGTAGATACAGGCCAAACGGGCGAAATGGACGTGACACGACAGCTCTGCAGTCGTAGAGCGCTTGACCTTGGGCTTGACCCATTGGACCTGCCCTATAAGGCAGGTGACCCATTGACCGGGGTGACCCATTGACCGTGGCTTGACTGTAGGAGACTGCTTCTCAGCGCTCTGCCTACATCGATTCACCGTTGCACTGTGTACGTGTACAGCGAGCATCAAGCTTCAAGCTTCAAGCCCTTCAAATTCGTTGGACCGCACATCCATTTCGCCAAAATTGGTATGATCTGCAAACTTGGGCGTTTCGACAGCACTTACCTGATGATTTGCGTGCCATACTGCCACCAGATCTCGAGGACGACGACAACCGGCAGTACTGCCGGAAAGTCGCAATAATCTGTAGATCGTCGAAACGCTTTTCCGTGGCGATGGCGGCGAGGGCGATGGCGGCGAAGCCGCCGATCCTCTCGAACTCGATGACGACTGTTCCATCCCCAAACCACACGTTACCCCCAGAGGTCGTAGATTCAGTGATCGATCACTTGCACGACGACAAGGACGCCCTGAAACAGTGCTCACTTGTGTGCAGCACCTGGATACCCTCCACCTCCTTTCACCTCTTTTAAACGCCTACGCTGGCCTCCCTGTGCGCATTTCTGGGACTACCAGGCCGCTCCTTGCAGTTGCCCATCCGGGTTTGCTCCAGGCTTCGCAAACCTCGCGCAAGAACTGGAAAACTCGGCGCGTGTGCGCTCATGCGTGCAGAATCTCAGGCTTTCTATCAATCATTGGGGTCCTTACGACGAATGCAGGCAGGGCGGGAACTGTCAATCGTTCGATCCTGCCCCTTACAGTGCCGTTCTCGCAATTGTCGACTCACTGCCACGCCTTCGCAACCTGGAGCTGCTTCAATGCCGCCTTCTCCCGGTCATCGGGCAACAGCCTCCCCCTCATCACCTCTCCGCCAGACATCTGACCCAGCTCATCTTCTTCAACGTCAACACAAGCGAGCTTAACACTACCATGGACTTCGTTCGGTGCTTTAAGCAGGTTGAAAGTCTCAGTTTTGACTGGCGCATCCTGTCCGCCGCAGGAAACAATATGCAGAACAATGACGTTGGTACCGCGCGGCTTGATCCCCCTCTCAGTGACCGCGTCGAAGTTGGATGCCTCTCGCTGCGCCATTGCCCCCGGCGGATCGGGACACATGGCTTCGCACCATACATCGCAGTATCAAACCCCAACTCCCTGTCGTCTCTGATTCTTCTACCAGGGTTTGGAGAAACAACAGGGCATCTGGCCGAGCTTCTGCACAACGCACCCAACCTTACTTCGTTTACGAGCGGATTTTTCGACCGATCTCCGATGGGTGCGGCAATCGCTGCCCTTGCTTCTTGCCGGCGACTCCAAACTCTGCGCCTTACCTCTACTACCATCGTACTTGCGCCGAACATGGTGTCCACCGACTGGGATCAGCTGGTCGCGTTTCTGAAAGGGTCACCGGCTGAAAGCCTGCGCACCCTTGACATCTCCGTCGTCTTTCAAATATTTTCTTCACTCTTTCAGCATAGCTCCGTGGATGACCTGCACATGGGTCTGCGCGGCTTGGATTGGAGCGCTCTCGAGCGAGCTTGCGGACGCTTCCCCGATTTACAAGGCATTCAAATACGTATAGCGACGGCTGTGGGAGGGGTGTCCCTCTGGACGCGGAAGTGTGCCTTGCGATGTTGAAGGACACTCTGGACGCTTGTCTATCCGCAATGCTTCGTGATATAGTTGTCATTTCTCAATTTCTTATATAGCGTGGCTGTACCATTTTATTGAGGCTTGTATAGTACATGGGAGCTATGGTTCAATGTAGGGACACATGATTCACTGCGATTTGTGTCGTTTATTCTTTGCCTCAGTATTAGCACATCGGCCCTTGTATCAGAGCCGCTAACTGGAACATGTAACCCGAAGGTCACTTCACAAGAGCATACTGTTTGAATATTGAATGTCCACGATCATGTCCAGTGCGCCAAGTAGGCATGAATGGATACCTGGATCGAATTCTAGCGCGCTGCGTGTAGAGCTGGCGCGTGCCGTTACAATAAGTAACGCCCAAGCTGAGCCGACGTACACATAATGGACGGTAGCACATAGTACTCGTCTCGCGAGATTGTGATCGCCGGGCAAACCGTGCGAAGCCTCGTAGACTAGAGCTGGCGAAACTTGGCGAGGTTTAGTGGGCACTGGCGGTGCACGCGTGAGAAAAGCTGCAGGGTAACGTTAAAGCTTTCTTGCCGCCGTTGCCTTGAAATGCGGCCTCGGACGTGGACACCAGATGGTAAGAGCGAGGATTATCTATATAAAACGTTGTAAATGCATGAATCTGAGATGTTGCATACCTTTCGCGACCGATGTCTGAATCATTCGTGTGGCAGCCTTCACGGATTTGGTACTGATGAACAAACATATATGTATATCTGGGAGGGCTGGGATCAATACCAATGATGTTTCATAGAGCGTATTGAGATGCTTACCATCGAACCTCGTCCAAGGTGCCTGACATGGTGCCACAATCAGCTGCACAGCACATGACGGCCTGAGCCAACCGCCTCTGAAGCTGCATTGACTGTGGGGGCTCGATGCTCAAGCAGTGAGGAGCGCTGGCAGTTAAACAGACCTATGGCGGAAAACATTGAGAATCAGCCAAGCAAAAATAGATCTAGAGCAGCTTACCGCCGCACTCGGCAGTGACGATGCCGCCGCAGTTTTTGGCTTTCTACAAGGAAACCAAGCTGTAAGGGACATACGGTGATGTACAATGAGATTTTGATATGATGGATAGTATGGCCGTCGAGTTGAGCTTGGATGCGGCTTGCGTTTGGCGAACCAGTGCTCCGAACTTGAACGCGGCGAGCCAGCTCCGCCTACAGTGGTCTAAATGGAGGAAAGGGACGCATCATGAATTTGAAAGTCCGATGCTCGGATATTGATGGTGACACTGTCACTGCCCTGCTGCGCATGCGTGGTGACGTGACGGTCTTGGGCCGTGCCTGTGACTAGGACGGTCGTTGTTGTATTGGATGTTCTTACCTGCTCTGCCTTCCTTCGTCCACGCTCAGTCCGACGACCTCGACAAACCCCCTGCTAACGACTTGCTTGAACCCTGTACTAACGTGCTGAAACGACTGACGAACGACAATGAGCAACAACGCTATGCGGCAATACCGTGACACCCCCGCCGTGACGGCATCTTCCTCCGACTTGCAGGACTACTATTCTGATCTGCCTGTGAGATATTCTTAAACTCATACCTTGAGGTCGTCCTGGTGACAATTATCCCTTTCACCCTCACCTCCTCCTCACCTCCTCCCTACTTTCCGCTTGGCCTCTGTTCTATAGGCCCCACACCGCCTGTCTGGCATCGACGATCCCTACGCTTCCAACCAATACCTTCACAACGCCCCCGACTCCGTCAACCGCGGTTCATACATTCCAACACCCGGTACACCTTCTGCAAAGATGTCTAACACAGGATACAACAACATGGACACTGGCGCGTACAGCAGCACGCAGTGGCTCGAGAAGCAAGAGTCGAGCAGCCGCAAGTCCAAGTGGATCGTCAGTCCGCACGTACCTCCTGTGGTCAAATGCTCACGGGGTGTATCAGGTTATTGGGTCTATCATCACTCTCGTTGCGCTCGTCGCTGGCGGTGTCGCTGCCGGCGTCGTCGTGTCGAAGAACCACAAGTCGAGCTCGAGCTCGAGCTCAACTTCGACCGCAACGTCGAGTGGTGTTGTCAACCAGACAAACCCCAACGACCCTAGCACATTCGTCAAGAACTCTGATTTGAAGCACTCGTTCTACGGCCTTGCATACACTCCCGAAGGCTCGCAGCTTCCAAGCTGCGGCAATTCGCTAGGCAAGCCACTTGGTTCGTTCACGTTTGAACTGTGCTAACCCTACATCGTTCTCTAGAGGCTGTTATCGAGGATATTCAGGTACGTTCAAACCCTTGTCCTCTCTTGGCATACGAGCAAGAGCTTTCGGATGTACATGGTGTTCACCTCAGTGACGTTTTGGGCCTGCCAAGGCTGTGTATCGAACGCTCTGGGACCGCCTGTGGCCGCAGAATGAATTTCTGCGAGCGCCCAGTGACGCCTGCTTGCTATAGCCTACAAAGAAAATTTTACTGACTACTGTCGTGACAGCTTATCTCCCAGCTGACTTCTGTACGTTCATTCTATCTCTGTCTGCGGGATCGCACTCATATGTATTCCAGCGCATTCGGTTGTACGGTGCGGATTGCAACCAGTCTGCTCTCGTTGTAAGTGCAATATAGACATGAGCATTTCTTCATTCGCTGAATATCACGCATACAGCTTGAAGCTATCCAGCAGACAAAGGTCGACCTCTCCGTCTACCTTGGTATCTACAACGTCCCCAACGACGCCGGTGCCGCATACGTCCGTCAACGCGATGTCATCGAAGATGCTCTCAAAACCTATGGTGCCGACCATGTTCTCGGTGTCACTGTCGGTAACGAGTTCATGCTCAACTACTTGAACGCGAACAACGGTGGAGACCAGCCCAACGGTGCCGTCGGCAACGCGGGTGCCCAGCTACTAATCCCCAACATCACCGACACGCGTAGCATGATTGCGAACCTGAACCTCGGCAAGAACCTCACGGTCGGTACCGCCGACGCCGGCAGTTTCTTCAACAACGAGGTCCTCGCTGCTGTTGACTACGGAGTATGTTCTTCCTTATGTTTACCGCCGCATCTCGTCTGAACCCGTTGCAAGATGTCGAACGTCCACCCATGGTTCGCGAACGTTTCCATTGACGACGCCGCGGCGTGGACAAACGAGTTCTTCCAGGGCAACAACGTTGTTGTTGCCGAAAGTCTTCCCAACAACCCTCAGATGTTCATTGCCGAGACTGGCTGGCCATCGGTATGTTTATCTCTTCATGGAGCATGTGGTTGTGATACTAAATAGCTGCAGCAATCCAGCGACGCTGGAAACGCCAATAACGGCCCCTCGCTTGCATCCGTGGACAACCTGCAGAAGTTCTTGGATACCTTTGTATGCCAGGCGAACACCAACGGCACTGGCTACTTCTACTTCGAGGTGAGTTTCTGTTATGTCCTTGCGGAGCATCGAAACTCATTTGGTCTTCCTTCTATCAAGTACTTCGATGAACAGTGGAAGGTACGTGCCTTTTCGGACACCGCAGGTTGTTTTCTCACTTACTCACTTGTTTGTTCCTAGGACGCCCAATTCGGTGGTGTTGAAGGCTGGTGGGGATTGTTTAGCGCCAAGTGCGTAATTTTGTTAATCCTGGCTGGCCACCCTCACTAACTGTGTTTTTCAGCAAAACACTCAAGGCGATCACTATCCCAGACTGCCACATTGACTAAAGAAAGAAAACCGGACATCTTACGGACCTCACTACTTTACCTTCTTTGCCGCACAATCGTACTGTACACTTCACTACTTTCTGGTGTAGACCTCTTTGGAAGACTCTCGCCGCCGGTACTTCATGGGTGTAGTCTCTTGGACGCCTGCCCTGTCCACTCCTTTTCTAGGTTACCTTCGCTTGTTACGATTTCGTACGGACGGCCATTCTTCTACTATCGCATTGTATGCCTTCTCTTTCCGTTCGCTCGGTGATATCAAGCTAGTTTCGACGATTCTCATCACTGACACAAATGTCTCATGCCACCTGATGGCGCCCTATGGTATGTGCTTGTCTGCTGGGACGTCATGTGCACCGGACATTCTTCAGGTCACACCTACTTTAAGCTTCGTTACTAGCGGCCCGCTGACATCGTAGGTACCCCCCGGTCCCGTCAACTCCGCACGCTACTCTGGCCCTCAGGTCCCTGATAGGCTTTTTGCGAGTACCACGACCTGTTATCGTTGTACGTTCTCCCTTCCTTTTACCTAGGCAATACGGGCGTCCTGAGCATTTGATCACAGAATGTTACAAGCCCTCTCCTCCATAACACCGGAAGTAAGCCTGAGGACGCAGCCCTGCGACAGAGTCATATTAGTGCTAACTGTGTGATTCACACATACATGATATGGCACGTCATGACATGTCTACGCTTTGTGCCTTGCAACTGGATACGTCCGGCTAAGCGTTGCAAGGTCGCAGTTACTACCCATCCCCCTGCCTCACATGGTTGAGAGGCCGATATTTCTCCCGGTTACCCCCGTGCATGCCTGAAGTGCGGCAAACCGAGGAACCACCGCAGCCGTAGCTCTGTCCATGCTTTACTTTCGACAACTTGTTGCGAGGGAAGACCCTAAGTGCGGTGGGCCGCACGATCCTCCGATTTCTCTGAAGAGGTGTGTATGACTAAAGTCCACTTGGAGCTCTGGCGCATGGACCGTAACCACTGGACGTAGGGCCTTGCCTGATGGAAGCAGCGCAACGGAATAGCCGGCCATTCACGTGCCACTGGCATGGTCTGCGTCGTCCCCAATTTCAGCGACTTTACTCCAGGACAGTCGTCGCGATGCCGCAAGACGTACTAAAGCTCTGGGACAACCAAGGCGGGGCATCCCGTCTTGACGTGACTACCCGCCCGGTGTATCGCCATGCTAAAGCTCTCGGCCTCCTTCGCGGCACTTGCTGTTCTCCTACCTTCCGTCGTTGCCCAGTCAGCAGTCTGGGGCCAATGTAAGTCTGTGAAGCTGCATCCCATTACCCAGATGCTCATGTATCCGACCTCGTACAGGTGGCGGTGTCGGTTGGACTGGCGCTACGACCTGCACTGCCGGTAATTCTTGCGTGACATACAGCCAATACTACTCGCAGTGTGTGCCAAGTGTACGTATACGTTGAGTGCGCATGGATACTTCTAACGAGAATGCAGAGCCAAGCCAGCACCGTCTCCAGCGCAAGCTCACACAGCACCTCAGTCTCTTCTCCGACGACCTCCGCAAGCAGCACGGCATCTACGTCGACCGTCAAGCTCCACACGCTTGCGAAGTCTAAGGGCAAGTTGTATTTCGGCACCGCCACCGACAACCCTGAGCTCACTGACACCGCATACGATGCCATCTTGGACGACAGCGCCTTGTTCGGCCAAATCACGCCTGGTAACAGCATGAAATGGGTACGCTTTTTTCAGGAGCCGGGGCAGACCAGAGCACTCATGGTATGACACTTGGAACAGGATGCGACTGAGCCCTCTCGTGGCACTTTCACGTGGACTGGAGCTGACCAGATCGCGAACCTCGCTAAGGCCAACGGCCAGTTGCTTCGCGGTGAGTGTTTGAAAGCACATGTAAAGAATGAGATGCTGATGCAGTCCGTGGTAGGCCACAACTGTGTGTGGTACAGCCAGCTTCCTAGCTGGGTCTCTGGCGGAACGTTCACCGCAGCAGACCTCACCACCGTCATTCAAAACCACTGTAGCACGCTGGTCGGCCGCTACAAGGGACAGATGTGAGTAATTGTACTAACTAGCGGAGCCGCCCCGTTCTAATCTGTATCCCTTCTAGATGTACGTGATGTTTATGCATTGGCGGTCAGCGGTATATGATGCTAATTTACGATACTCCGTGCTCAGATAGCTGGGATGTAGTCAACGGTAGCTCGCGCGCGCAAGCCATTCACGGCACGTTCGCTAATACATCTTGCAGAACCGTTCAACGACGACGGCACTTGGCGTAGCGATGTCTTCTACAACACTCTCGGGACCTCATACGTTTCGATCGCTCTAAACGCCGCCCGCGCCGCCGACCCCAACGCGAAGCTGTACATCAACGACTACAACATCGAGGGCACTGGCGCAAAGGCGACCGCCATGCTGAACCTCGTCAAGTCCCTCAAGTCGCAGAACGTCCCTATCGACGGCATCGGGTTTCAGTCCCACTTCATCGTCGGCGAGCTGCCCTCGGGCATCCAGACGAACTTCGCCAGCTTCACGGCCGCGGGCGTCGAGATCGCGATCACGGAGCTCGACATCCGCATGACGCTCCCAGCGACCCCCGCGCTGCTCGCGCAGCAGAAGAAGGACTATACCACGGTCGTGTCCGCTTGTCAGGCCCTGACTGGATGCGTCGGCATCACGATCTGGGACTGGACGGACAAGTACTCTTGGGTGCCCCAGACGTTCTCTGGACAGGGCGCTGCTTTGCCTTGGGATGAGGTAAGAGCTGACAGAAGACCAATGCCGGACGTGACTGACTCAATTATTCTAGAATTTTGTCAAGAAACCGGCGTACGACGGTATCGCCATTGGCTTCGGCGCATGACACGTCGCCATAGCATAGGCTCACATCTAGTATACTACAATATTGAAGCGTTGAAAGTCTTTGTATAGCATACACTAGCATATACAAATTGAACAATTCGCATAATCCAAACCCAAAGGACAGAATATCTGAAAGTTCACAGTACAAGCACTACGTCACGTAACACTGCATATCTCAACCTTGGCCAAGAAAGACGCAGACATAACACTCGTCATATTTTTCAAAACTTCAGAAAAAGTGTCGTTATCGGTTTGTCGTTGTGTTTCGTTTTCCGGGACGTGTTTGCCTGCACGATCCATCTCATCTATCAATAATTCCGGAGACAGAACGACTTTTTGTAAAGACGGAAACCGGGACATGACTTGCTCCAATTGAGACCAATCGATGGAATCCAGACCTTCACGTAGCATGTCCCCGAGAGAAAATCGCCCGTCTCGTAGTAGCCTGACTATAACTTGGACACAGAGGCGAATGGTTTGTACGTTTCCCGGAGGGCACTGTCGCAAGAGCTCGACGACAGCGGCCCATTCTTCGCGGACCAGAACCCCGCGGTATCCTGGGCCACTTCGATTGGAATGCACCTGGCACACCATTTTCAGGGAACGAATATCTGGACAAGACGATAACGAAGGGAGGACGGTGGGTATTGGGAAGAAGAACCAGCCGAAAGAGGTAAGGTGAGGTAATCGACGTAAGAAGGCTGTTACGTGGTAGGCTCTAGGACAGCCTCTTAAATAGTCGGAAGGGATGCTCTCGTTCCTTTGTATATAGAGGCTGTCACCAAGGTGGGGGGTCTTCTGAGGAGTGTCCCGGACTTCGAACCGGCTTCTCGGCAAGAAACAGCTTGGACCTCAAGCGCGCTGCGCTGACGACGTCATCATCGTCTTCGCAGGGCCAGGCTAAGGGCGGTAAGTATTCCCCCTTGCACGACCTGTACAGCGACAGTACTTAGCCTCCAGCTTCTCGCAGTACTAAGGGTGACCGGTGATGATTATGGTAGACTTACCGGACTGTCTTCCATGTCCCCTGTGTCATCCCACCCGCTCAGCCATTTCTCTATATTTACAGTACTCATGGTATTATAATTAACCAGATAAGTACAAACTTCATTATCATGCTAATACTTCCCTTAGTTCATGGGCTCGTGCTCGGAGGCATTCACCTGCGTTGCACAGAAATAGAGAGGTGATAATATGAGCGACGACGCTTGGACAGCGGGCTCAGGCAAGGGCGGCGTAAGTATACAGCGGGCTCTTCTCCCGGGCTCGCCACATGGGAGACGCCGTGGCGGCAAGGCGATGCCTGACGTGCCGTTTCAAACTCCGGGACACTACACTGAAGGACCCAGAGTTTGGATGTAGACTAAAGCAGTTGAAGCACTTCGGATGGAACGCTTGTGCTGGAGCGGTCTTGGCTCGTGCCTATGGGCGCGATGACCTGCAATCTTCGGGCGGCGTACTCCTCCCCCACGAATCCCGCGACGCAGCTGAACGGCAGACGTTAGTCAGATACATCGCGGCCCGCTGTCTGTCAAGAGGGGCGCGAAAGTCGAACGCCTGACACGGACCTCCGTTTGCGATCAAAATGCCTATAGCGCCTCGACAACTCCTCCGTTCGGCATAAAAAGTATATGGGCGTGTCCGTAACTAGCACAAATAGGAGCGGTCGTGTATAACAGAATTACGAAAAGTGCAATGCTTGAGCCTGTAGAAGCGAAATACCCACGGCTGCGCCACACATCAAAATTTCCTGTCCAAATTGGGAAAAGAAGTTTTGCGAATAACTCGTCAAGGCCTCCCTGTAAACTCATTATGTTGTCATATTAGAGCATATTAGCTGCGATATATATCACGTCCGTATTGAGCCGGAATTGGCCGGAAAGCTCCAACTCCCTGCCAAAATCACAGAGCGCCGGCCCCATTTTGAGGCGCTTATCGTGATATTTATCATAGCTAATATGCTCTATTCAGATAGCCAGACATCGATAATAGGGCGCTTTGTGAAGTTCCGAAGGCGAACGGATGAAAACTTCGTTGAGCTATAACCCCATCAATTTGGTATCTCTCGTGGCAAATTGGAGGTGCGTGTCGGGCGCTTGACTTTCGCCCCCCTCTTGCTGTCTGTCGCTTTCAACCATGGCGTTCATCGACCATCCTCGGGAGCATCACAAATCCACGACCAGCTTCCACCACGTCAAGCGCAAGCAAGCGACATAGTCGACGTGAAGGCTTACGCTGGGAATCGTGCGCGAGATATAAATCAGTTTGACGCTTTGGAAGCTCTCTCCAGAAGAGTGTCAACAACAACTAGTACAACTGTACCAGGTGCGACACTCTCAACTGGGGACGGAAATAATGGTGCAGTCTCCGAGTAACTAGCTAGGGAACAGACTAGCTCGAGACTGGCTTTCTCTGTTGCAGACGGTAGCTACTTATACATGTGTAGTCCTAAACTGTACAGTACCACCCGGTATCCTCGTGTATGTACTAGAGCGGTCCAAAACAATAGAGAAACATATGGAAACCACGAGTATCGATGAGAGAACAATAGATAGGGGTAGAAGACAAATGGAAATGAAAAGAATACCCTAGAGACGCCCAGAAGTTCGCTGACATAACCCCTCTCTAAGGATCACGTCCACGTGATCTATAGAACTCGGTGTCTCTATCCGTACGACCTATTTCCCAATTGTAGAGCCTGGAACCGATATGTCCGATGAATTGATTGACGTTGGGGCAGAACACGACGGGGGGGAATTGAATAGTCAACGGATGGGGGGCGCCCGTACGCGCTTGTAGAAAGCATCAATGAGATCTTGACAGTGGGTGAGGTTGGATCGCGGTTCCCATGTGTACTTGCGCGGACCGGTTTCGTGCTTCCATAGAACCTTGTATTTGAGAATTCCCTTGTCTAGCTTCGCGTCCAGGATTTCTTCGACCTCATGTTCTTCTTGTTCATCAATCAGATCAGGTATTTCGGGTTCGCGTGCCTGGGATTCGAAGGAGGGCTCTCGGAACAGTGAGAGCCACATCTCATTGACCGTTGGGTAGATCTTTCTCTATGCTTTGGGAAGTTCAAGCTCGTAAGCGGAGGCACCGTGTTTTTGTTTAACTTTAAACGGGCCGTAGCGCTTGTTGTCGAGCTTCTTCATTGGTCGATTGGTTGTGATGTTGGTCCCTTCAAGCCATACCAGGTCTCCGGCTTGTATTCGCGTGTCTTCCCTTCCGTCGATCATGGAAGCGTTTATCGTCTCCTATGCCAATCCGATGGCTGCCTATGTTTCCTCTCATACTGATTTCATCCGATCTACAAAGTCTCTCACGGTTTCCTTCTTACTCCTGGTAGGGTTCGTTTCTGGAGTTAGGATGATAGCCTTTGTTAACGAAGAACGGAGTTTGTTCGGTGGAGCTGTTGGCTTTGTTGTTATATGAGAACGATGCGAGGGGTAGCCATTCGGCCCAATCAGATTGGCGGTAGTTGATGAAAAGTCGAAGATACTGTTCGACTTCAGCATTAATCCGTTCCGTCTGACCGTCGGTCTGCGGATGATAGGCCGTGGATGCGTTTGCTTTGATTCCCAGAGATTTATAGAGTTCAGATATGTACTCGTTCTTGAACTCTGCTCCTTGATCGCTAACAATTTTTCAGCGGAATGCCGTGATGGGGCGACAACATGGTCGCGCAGGATTTTGCTCCATCCTTGTGCGTTGAGCTCCGATGGTGGAGGGGATGCAGATTATCTGTTTGGAGAACATACAGACAATTACGATGATAGCATCGAATCCTAGCGACGGGGAGTGGACCAATTTTGTCGACAGAGATGATCTCCAGGGTTGAGAGGCAATTTCGTTTGGGTGAAGCGGGCCGAGTTTGGATCCGGTGTGAACCTTGGTTTCGACAGTCAATACATCCCTCGACGTACTTCCTAATATCCCCGCGGATGCGTGGCCACCAGTAGTTGCGTGTGATCAACTCGTGGGTCTTGTGTTGGCCTGGGTGCCCGGTGAGGTCGAGTCGTGGTGATGCTTGATGATCTGTTCGAAGTTTCCGGTGTACGGGAACGTAGATCCGATCTTTCCAAGTAACCAATCCCTCTTCATCTTCCTTCCAGTCCATCTCCTTCTTTGCTAGCGCTATCGTAACTACTTTGTCCTTATTGGCTTTGTGCTTTTTAATGTCTACGAGCCAATTCGTAGCTGGTCCATCAAGCATGTGCTGATCTATACTACGTAGCGATAGTTCGCGAAAGTGTTCTGGTTTTAGTACTACAATGTCTGCGTTATCGTCCTTTCCATTCTCATATCCAGCCTGTCGTGAGAGTCCATCTGCCTTTCCGTTGGTCCGACCGGCCATGCTGGCTTAAGTGATACTCGGCAAGTTCGGCACACCAGCGTGCTTGCCGTCGGTTCAGCTTCTGCGGCTTCCGGAAGTATTCCAAGTTCTTGTGATCTGTCCAGATCTCGGTTCGGCCCCATTAGGTACTGGCGCCATTCGTCAGTGCCGATAGACATGAGTTCCTTATCGTAGAATCTCATAGTTGCGCTCGGTGGCTGTGAACGCTTTAGAGAGGAATGCGACAGGTTTCCATTTGCCCCCTGGTGTTGCTCAAGGGTTGCACCGTAGGCAAAGTCGGAAGCGTCACATTCGATTCGGAATTTGTCCTCGTCCGTGGGCATTGCTAGAACCTGAGCGAACATGCGGTTCTTGAGTTCTTTCGGGGCTTCGGCTTGCTCGGGTTCCATACGAATGTGGCATTGCCGGTGAGAGGTGAGTGGCTTCGCAATCTTGCCGAAGTCTTTGACGAATCATTGTAAAAGTTGGTGAAGCCAGAAACGCCCTGAATGTCCCGCTTGCACGCTAGGCTTCGGCCATTTCCTGACGCCTTCTACTTTGACTGGATCCATCTGGACTTGTCCTTCGGAGATGATCATGCCGAGGTACTCGATCCTGGCCGCGAATTGCACTTCTCTGCCTTGAGGTACAACTGGTGTTTCTCATTACGTCCAAGACCTGCTACAACAACGCGCGATGTTCTTCCAGATCCTTAGTATAGATCATGATGTCGCCAGTAGACCATCACGTGTCCTTCCTGGATCAGATCTCGGAAGATGTCGTTCATCATTGTTTGGAACGTGGCCGGCAATTGGTGAGACCGAAGAACATGACTAGGGGTTCAAAGAGTCCGCTGGTTTGGCGATGAACGCCGCTCTTCGTCGCCTTCCTTGATCCGAATGTTGTTGTAGCCCCATCTGACGTCTAGCTTTGTGAAGTACTTGGACCCTTTCAGCTTGTCTACCAGTTCCTGGATCAAAGGGAAGTGGGTAACGATTCTTGATAGTTAAATCGTTGAGCTGCGTAGTAGTCCTGCATGGTCGAAGCGAGCCATCTTTCTTTTCGACAAAGAAGAACAGAGCTGCCCAGGGTGATTTAGAAGGACAGATTCGTCCGGATCGAAGGTTCTCTTCTAGGAAGTCGTCTAGCGCTTTCTGTTCATCTAGCGTGTGAGGTACGATTTTCCTCCCACCGGCGTAGCGCCCTGGCGTTAGCTCAATCGCGCGGTCCCACCGGTTGGCCCCAGAGTGAATCGAAGTTTTCTTTAGCAAAGACGCCCTTGTACTCGTGATAGTGCTCAGGGACGAGTTTTTCGAACGGTTTCTTTGCTTTCTTTGCATTTTCTTGATTGGCCATCCATAGCCACATTGGTTTTAGCGCGACGCGAGCGCCGCCCGTTGCGACGTAGCACTGCCAGTCGAAATGAAGATTTGTTCCCCTCCTCAAAATACTTGATCATTCGGGATTCGTGCTCGCCATCCTCAATGCCA